>LBNU01005086.1:40381-51757 GCA_014162995.1 Artemisia annua
ATTGAAATTTCATCTTCAGCATCTAATTCAGCTTGTAGCTTTCTGGTAGCTTCTTCACCTTGAGCTTCTTGAAAAGCCCTTATCTGTGCTAAAGTAAAATCCTTCTTCTTCTTCTTTTTGTCTGACTCTACTAGGATTCCTTTCCCTTTATCCTTAGGATCTAGCTCTTGAGTAAGTTGAGAAGAAGGTTGTATATCTTCAGTATGTTCAACTCCAGGAATAACAATACCTCTAGGTCTGGATATACTCATCATAATCTCAGCAATAGTTTCATCATCACTATTGGTAGATTTTCTAACCTCTTCTTTCTGAACTGGATTGGATGGACCCACATCTTCTTCAAAATCCAAAGTCCTTGGTGTGATTAAAAACTGTCTCTCAGTACCTTGATGAGCAGTATCTTGGTGAGCAGTACCTTGAACATTTTCAACACTAGTATCTTCCAAATCCAATTCCTCTGTATCACCACTTCTGACTTGAATATCAGCATCTTGAATATCAATTTGCTCAGTCTCATCACTCTTTCTCTCAGCAGTATCTTGATGAGGAATGTTTTCTTCAAGTAGTGTTATTTCTTCAAGGGGTTGAATATCATCATTAAAATCAGCATCTTAACTCTTATCCAAACAAGCATCTTCATTCACATTCTTATTATGCAAATTCCTCCCCAATGAGAATGAAGAATGTTTCTTGAACTTTCTTTTCTTGGACTTAGGTTTGTGACCACTTTTCTGTTGTGACTTGNTCAAGTAGTGTTATTTCTTCAAGGGGTTGAATATCATCATTAAAATCAGCATCTTAACTCTTATCCAAACAAGCATCTTCATTCACATTCTTATTATGCAAATTCCTCCCCAATGAGAATGAAGAATGTTTCTTGAACTTTCTTTTCTTGGACTTAGGTTTGTGACCACTTTTCTGTTGTGACTTGACCCATAGCCTGTGATGTTTAACAAGTGGCCAAACAAACCTCTTCAATCTTTTGAACTTGTTGCTCAACTTCAAAAGTAGTGAAGCTTGATCTTCATAAGCTTTCTTCAGTCTCCTTAGTTCCCTTGTCAAAGCATAAGCATTCAGAACTCCTTCTTGAGCAAGTGCCTCCTTACCCCTCATCTCCTCCAGATGTTTGAGAACCATCTGTGGAAGTATAATAATTGGGAGTGGGTGGCTGATTCTCAGCATCATATGAAACAGGACTAGCAGTACCTTGCAGAGAAGCAGTCCTTTCTTTGGAAATAGTATATTGAGAAGCATCTCCTCCCTCTGAGTGTGACTGCTCTGAATGTTGTGAAACATCTTGAGCTTGGGATGGAGTGGGAGCAGAGTCTGAATGCTCAGAAGCAGGTTCGGAGTCCTCTTGGGCAGCATCTCTGACAGCTTGTGCCATTTCCAAAATATGGGCAGTGAGAGGTGTATTCCTTTCAGAGAACTTAGCACTCTTGGTAGCCATAAAAGTGAACACCTTATTAGGAAGAACAATGGCTAGCAAGAATTCTTGAGGTTTGGGAACACCTTCAAGCTGTTTGTTCAAAAAGAGTTGAATGAACCTGGGATACATCAAAAATGGTGAACCATTCTTGATGTGTTTGTGCATACCATCAAGAATCATGAATGAGAAGTTGAAAGGATGATTGGTAGCTAATCCCACTAAGGCAGATGCTATGGTTTGACTAAATTCATTCCAAGTAGTACTTTTGTTACTGAGGCAATGAAGTAGAACATGAATCAGGTACTTCCAGTGTGGACTAAATAAAGGTTTCTCAAAGGTAAGCTTAGTAAGTGAACCCTCATACCTAATATCTCTAAGGGTGTCCCAAAGTACTTGTTTATCAAACCTAACACTACATTCTTCATCATGAAACATAAGATCTGTGCGAATACTAGCTTCAGTGATCCTAATATTACGCCCAGCAACTTTAGCCGTAATGAAGGAGAGATCTAGTTCTTCCCAATCGGATGCAGCAGTTGCCCAAAATTCTTGAATCCATGGTCCAATGATATCTGGATTGACCAATAAAGAGTAATTGATTGAAGACCCAGTTAGGAAATCAATCACAACATGAAAATCAAGATTCAATTCGGTCTTATCCAAATTAGCAATCATGTTATGTTTACTGCAAGTGGAATGAGCCATTTGTGAAGTTGTAGGAATGATTGGAAAGGGTTAATGGAATTGATGGGTAAAGATGAATGTGAAGTGGAAAAGTGAGAGTAAAAAAACGGTAGGGTTAGTTAAATATGGATAAGATATAAAAAATCAAAACCCATTTAATGCGGATACCGTTATTTTGGCATATATCTCTTCCATAACAAACTTTCTACCATTACCCCGTATTTTTGACAGTTAGAACAGTACTTTTCCACGTCAGCAGTACCCTTCAGAGCAGTAATTTCCATATAACAGAGAGCAGTACTTTCAGCAGTACTTTGGCAAAGTACTGGTCGATGAAAATATCTATTAATATTGAATCTTTGACCAAAATATCTTCTGAAAGTCAACCCGATATATTTAATACTTTCCATATTTACTCCCCAAAACTACCAAGGCAAGTATAATTGAATGATCATCATTAATAACCCATGAGACTATCTTGCCTATAAAAAGAGCTTTCATTAACACTTTTCTTCATCACAAAAACCTTTCTTCATCATAAAAACCCTAACATCATCATGAGTAACTTCCCATTGATATACATCTCATCTGATGATTCCAGTGATTCAGAGATCAAGTACTTCTCTGATTCGGATTCTGATTCTAATCCAGGATGGAGTGATTACTTTCCTCCTATTGCATCAAGCGCAACCAACCGGAAGCCTAAAAAGGTTTCAACTTCTGCTCCAGCTACATCACTATCCAAGGAATTGCCACAAGCCTTGACCCAGGCTCTAGAGGCTGCTTTAAAGAACATGAAGGGTCCTGTTGAAGAGAAGCCTGCAAGACCAGAAAGACCTCCAATGCAAGTGCTTTTCCTAGCTTGCCCAAGAAAGCAATCATCTTTTGATGACAAGAGAAAGAATGCTCAGAAGGGAAAGCACACTTATCAGGGAAAAGGAAAAAGGCCTATGGAGTAGGTTATGTAGGGTGTAGGTTGGATAGGGTTGATGTAGGTTGTGTTGATGATGTATCTCAGTTTGTTTTGTGTCTGTGGTTCTTGAATGATGAATGTAATCACTTTGAATGATAATGAATAAAATGTCTTTTCTGTTGAATGATATATGTAGCCTCCCCTCAAATAATGACTAACTACTAATGCCTCCCCTCAAAAGTAGCTTAATTATTTATCATACCAATACTCGCAACCAAATGCTTGAATCTTGAAACATCAAAGCTTTTTTTGAGTAAATCTGCTACATTATCATCTGTATGCACCTTGATGTATTATTTTGGATGGTAGGGTAAGAATGTATGAAAAAAAAAATCAAAAAATCAAGAAAAATACAAAAAAAAAAAAATGTGAAAAAAAGAAAAGTAGAAAAAAACATACATACTACCATCCCGTTTCTTTTATGTTTCTTTTAAGTTTTTGTTATTTTGTTTTTAGCTTAAGATTGAGTCGAGTCTTGGCTTAGCAACATTGTATAGTGCATTTATTTGATCATGATAGTTAACTCGCCACCATTAAAATACCCTTATTCCAACCAAACCGTGTTTATCATATCCCCACACCTTACATTATAACCCTTTTTGAAAGCCCTCTTTGATAGTTTATCTTAGGTGCTTACGCATAGTGGAGGAGTAATTGATCCTCTCCCAAGCCTATGGTAATCTATTTGCTATGACAGGTAGTGAGAGATATTTTCCATTTTCATTTATGAGATATAATTCTATGACACTTGAGAGATGAGAGTATCCAAACACTATTTGTGAGGTGCTAGTGTATGATTTCCGTGCTTATTATGATTAGGGTCGAATAACTACTTGTTGTAATTACTTTTATATTTGTGTTAAATGACCCCTAACTCATATTTTGTTTGGAATAAAAGCTTATTTGCTTGAGGACAAGCAAACCTCAAGTGTAAGGGTATTTGATGAGACGAAAAGTGCACCCGTTTTAAGGGGTCATTTAAGCCCTAATTCGAGTAAATGTGATCAATTATTGCCCTAAATCGTTCCTTTTGTCATTTTAGGTACTTTTGAGAAGAATTCTGGAAAACATGCATATTTGGACGTTTTTGGAGCATAAAAGTGAAGAAAACGACAAAGTCTCAAAAGAAGCTGGATTTCCTACCTGACGGCGTCAGAGTCACAAGGTGACACCGTCAGCCAACGTTGACAAAAGAGTGAAGTCAGGTTACACTAGACGCCCTATGAAGAAAACAAGATGTTTACACCTGACGGCGTCAGGTGTTAGAGAATGTAGGCCGTCAGGTGTTAACTTAAAGAGTGACGGCCCAGAGCAAATTAAAGGGTGACGGCGTCAGAAGTAAATCTAGGCCATCCGAGAACCCTAATGACGGCGAGCTGACGGCGTCAGAACCCATAACCTGACGCCGTCAGAATGTAAAATCTATATATATTTTCCTATTTTTCATTCATTAGTGGTGGAACTTTTGGTACAAGTTTGGGACAAACCCTAAAGATGATTTTAGCTATAATTTCAAGGGTTTTTCACCCTTGAAACCTTCATGTTCAATTAAAGTTAAGTCCTCACTTAAATTAATCAATATGTCTATGTATTGGTTAATTATATCTTATGCTTGTCTTTCAATTAACATGCTAGGATAGATTTTTCTTGTGTTTGCTTAGATCTAATGAAACCTAACTATTAATTATTGGTTGATTGGTGTGTTATTACTTTGTTGGGATGAATGTTTGATCAATGTTAGGCTTAAGAAAACTGGCAATACTCCTATATGGTAACATGCTTGAACGTCTTAAGAAACATGTAACTAAGGTATACTAGGTTATTAAGGTAGTACTTAACGCATGAGCCACTGTTTACAAACCCTATGATTATGTGTACGCATAGTTGTAGTAGGAGATAAGAGCTCATAAGGAGTTTGGGGAGAGTATGTAGCACCCCAGAATGTTAAGAATACCACCGGTCATCCACGGCCAAACACTAGTAGCAAAAACTACATTTTGTCGACACGATGGTCGAAATCGAGACGGCGGACACGTATTGACTATTTGGTGTGACTTGAAGGGTATGTTTTAAATTGACAGCATTTACGAATTAGATCACACATGAGGCATGTTCGAATGTGTGACCATAAGACCTCTATGGCCACACAATCGATCAGCTTTGGTGGCCCAAAAGTATGCTGTAGTGGCGTTTTCGGTATTTAGCCACTCCTGGAATTTGTACGCTGACCATTAGTACTCTATTAGTTCACATGAAAGTAAGTTTTTGTGTGTTTCAATTCATAAAGTCAAGTTTGTTAACATATATTTAAGTGGACTTATATGTTTTTGGCTAATGTGTTTAGCCACATATCAAATTGCGATATGCGTGACCAATAATCATGGCACGTAAGTTCAGAGGTTGAAACAATTAGTCACCAATATACATATAAAGAGTAATATGTCACACACTTGAAACACTGTTGGACCGATGCCATATATGGTCACAGTAAACGTTTTGTCAACACATTGGTTTAAGGTAGCCAAAATCCAAATACATATGGTCACGTAATTAATATGTTGTTAAAAGTTTAGTTTGTGGTTAGCTTGCAAAGCTTATTCTTACATAGTCACACTTTACTTGAAAATAGGTATGACCCAAATGTCATATATGGTCACACTAACGTTTGTCACACATTATTTAAAGTGTAGCAAAATGAAGCACATGATGGTCACGTACACTAATAAAACATTTCATCTTTGTTACTAACTACATCCACAAAGCAGCTTTGTGTGACAAATGGTAACCCAAAAGCACAACAAAAAACAAATTTCATGTGGCCATTTGGATGAATCAAGCCACACCAGATCACAATTACCTTTCACTTTAAAACATCATATGGTCACCTATTTCAAACTTTTGGCACTTTGCTAGGTTTGTATGACTAACAACACCCCCAATAACATGTTTGTGTGACTAAATGTTACCAAAAAGGCCACACGAAAAACCACAATTCATGTGGCCATTGGGATGGATCAATTTAGTCACACAAACACACATTCCTCCACTTTGAACACATTGGTCACACTTATTCAAACTTTTGGTCACTTTTGCTAAGGTTGTATGTTGACTAACAACACCCCCAAACATGCTTTTGTGAACTAAATGTTGCAAAGCCACCAAAAACCACAGATTCATTCGTGGGCATTGATCGATCATAGCACACAAATCACACATCCTTCCACTTTGAACATTCATATGTCACACTTATTCAACTTTTGGTCACTTTTTTGCCTAGGTTGTTATGTGACTACAACACCCCCAAAAACCATGCTTGTGTGACTTTAAATGTTAGCAAAGGGCCACACAAAAACCACAGATTTTCAGTGTTGGCCAATTGGATGATTCAATAGTCACACAAATCAACACATTTCCTTCACTTTGACATCATATGGTCACAAACTTATTCAAAAACTGTTGTCACCTTTTTGCTAGGTTGTATTGGGACAACAACACCCCCAAAAAACATTGGCTTGGTGTGACTTAAATGTTAGCAAAAAGGCCAACAAACCACAATTCATGTGGCCATTGGATGCAATAGTCACCACAATCACACATTCCTTCACTTTGAAACATCATATGGCCACACTTATTCACACTTGTTGGTCACTTTATTCTTATGTTGTATTGTGACTGAACACCAGAAATCATGGTTTGTGTGATCTAAATGTTAAACAAAGGCCACACAAAAACACAGATTCATTGTGGGCCATTTTGGATGATCAATAGTCACACAACCAGTTCCTCCACTTTGAACTATTCATATGTCCCACACTTATTTCAAAACTTTTTGGTCACTTTTTGTAGGTGCTATGGTGACTAACAACCCCCCAAAAACATGCTTTGTGTGACTAAATTTAGCAAAGCCACACAAAAACCACAAATCATGTGGCATTTGGGATGATCAATATCCACAAATCACACATTCCTTTCACTGTTGGAACATCATATGGTCACTTATTCCAACACTCTTTTGTCACTTTGATTATATGTTGTAATGTGGACTAAACAAACAACCAGAAAATCATGGTTGGATAAATGTAACAAAGGCCACACAAAACACAATTCATGTGGCCATTGATGGATCAATAGTCACAACAAATTACACATTCCTTCACTTTGAAACATTCATATGGTCCACACTTATTGCCACTTTGGTCACTTTCATGCCTAGGTTGTATGGTGGACTAAACAACACCCCAAAAAACATGCTTTGTGTGACTAAATGTTACCAAGGCCACACAAAAATCACAATTCATGTGGCCATTGAATGATTCAATAGTCACACAAGGATACATATCCTTCACTTTGAACATCATATGGGGTCACACTTATTCACACTTTTTGTGTCACTTTATGCTAGGTTGGTATGTGAACTAACCAACACCCCCAAAACATTGGCTTTTGTGACTAAATGTTACCAGCGCACACCGAAACTACAATTCATGTTGCCAGTTGGAGATCAATTAGTCACAAACAATCCACACATTTACTTCACTTTAAACACCATATGGTCCAACACAATATTCACACTTTTGGCCACCTTTATGCCTATTGTATGTGACTAAATTCCAAAAAGTAAACAATGATTTGTGGTGACTAAATGGCTAACAACCACACCAAAAATAAAATTCATGTGGCCCAATTGTATGATCAATAGCCAACACATACACCACATACAATTCCTCACTTTAAACATCCATTATGGTGCACAATTTTGGTCACTTATTGTTAAGTTGTATGGTGACAAATATTACAAATGGCCAACACCAAACATAAAATTGATGTTGCCATTGAAGGATAATAGTCACATAACTTAAATAACACTCAAACATCTTTTGTTGTATTTAAAAGGTAAATTTATTAAGAAAAGGTTGGAATCCCAGAAGTTGAGGTCTCAGCAGTAACTCAGCAGTAGAATTATACGCATAGCAGTCAGACCTTGTCTGTCTTAGCAGTAGATTGGTACACAGAATAGAGTTCAACTTTTAAACCCAACAGAAAGTTAGCCTTAACTCATAGTTACATGAAACAAACAACCAAACAAAAACTGAAGAAGTAGGTACATAACATCGTCACAAACCAAACAAAATCTGAAAGAAGCTAGGTTGCATGAAAACAACATCCCCTAACATAACATTGGACAATTTCCCAGGCTCTTATTACAACCATTGCGTCAATTAATGGATTATCGTATACACACCCTCCAGTCGGTTCGATAAGTAAGTCATTTTCGTGATTCATTACCCAGCCGTCGAATTCCACCTGGGCAATATGTTATCAGTTTTGCTGGTGAATGATCTTGTTACTAAATCCTCATCGAGCTTCGTTTCATACTTATCTTTAATTCTTGGGAGGTCTTTAAAGCACAACAGACAATTTTCTTTTATCTACCTGGTCTTTAACGTAAAACACTTGTTCGCGCTTGTTGAGGCTAATATGAACGATCAACCTTTGACCTAAAATTATTCAGGTCAACAATTATTTACCCAAGAGTAAAAGGTTCCGTTCACACCCACCAGCCTCTGGATTAAATCACCAATCACAATTTGAAAAGAGCGAACTTCGCCTTATAACGGTTAATCTAAGTTCCCATATTTCTTGTAAACCCTTAATAAAAAGCCTTTTCATTGTTGGTTGCAACTCTTTAGATGATGTGCAGATCTAAATGCCTCAACACTGAACCCCGCTTATTCTGGAACTTGCCTTCATTCGGATTTTGTACGAAACGTATACCCATTGATGTTATATGCATCGTATTTACTATGGGTGGCGCGTGGTCGTCATGATACCACCTACAGTTCTGATACATTTCTTGTCGATTTGTAACTCTCTCTCAACCTGAATTTCAAGTAAGATATTAGCAATCAAAACCAAGCCTGAAGCTACAAAACCAAGCAGTCAATTCCTACATAACTAGCAATAGATAATTTACCTCTTTGCGTAACCACGTACAAACATTTACTTGTGCTTCATTCTCCAGACATGCTACTCGTTACCAGGGTTCTCTGTTTCAAAAACTTGCTTGTGTCGCCTGAAACAATTATATGTGTGATGGTTTAATTGATAGTCATTCATGTTAACGAAATTGGAATGTGTTAGAACACTTACTTCATATACGGTACAATTTTCATCTGTATTCGTATGACATAACAAAATGTTTGCTTTCTGAAAGAGTTCCGCAGAAACTTCACTTTGATTTGCGCGACAATGGCTTTCCTTCCTCATTTCATCAGTTTCAGGTTTATCAGCTGGGATACCATGTGTTTTCATGTGATTTGATATTCGCTAAAAAACTCTATTGTTTTCTTCCGCAAATATAGTCTCCTCAGCAAATGCAATCCCCTGGGTTCTATTTCTAATTTCGCAGCATGTCCTTAATTAAACCTCATACATCTTTGAATCTGGACACATCCACCGAAAAGCCATCGGGCCACATAATTTTTACCTCCCTTAGTTTAGGTGCACAGGTCAAGATATCATAAAATATCAAAAAATGATGAGGAAAGAACTTCTCGAGTAGCACAATGTCAACTACCAGTTCTGCTTGCATATTACTAGCTCTTGCAATCTTTATTTCTTGCACATATCGATTTAAAGAAAGCAAAAACTGATAAAAGCATTTCTGTCGGTGGGTGCATTGGACTTGATCGTATTGCAATGGGCGAAACTCTTCATAGCAAATGATAGTCATGCTGATTTTAGGCAATGGCTTCCTATCCTTTAATTGACCAAAGAAGAGAAATTTGAGACAATAGCCTTGTGGTTACCCTGATGTTGTGACGTTTCACAAAAAATGTCTTTTTCAGCACGTTAATGTGTACCTGCTGGAGGGTAGTGTTGGTTTTTGTCTAGTTCTGCATAGCAACAACTCTTGCTTTACCCCCAACTCAGCCAGATCCAGATCGAGCATTCAGTCCATCTTTCGTCTTTCCTGGAACATTAGCAAGAATTGCCGACGGAGACTCTCAGGCAACTTTCTTTTTCTACGTGCATAAAATCAATACAATGTGGAACAGAATGATGCCTCCAATACTTAAGTTTTCGATACCAAAATGTGAATTTCTTCAATACGCACCGTTTTTGGTAAGTTTAATTGGCTTGAACTACCTCTTCTTCTGTTGTGGTTTCTTTTCTTGCTTTGAATCTCCCCACCTCTTGCCTGCTCGTATCTTCTTGGTTTTCTGAGCATTATTGTTTGTCGTTTTCGCTTTCCCCACTATTTTCAATATGTTGTACCTCGTTGTATATTTGTCCCCCGGTCATTGGATTTGGAGCCCCGGGAGATGTTCTGGTTTCCATTGAATGCCTTCCTCTTGCCTTCCGAACGGATGGTCATATGGTAGAATATCGGTCTTGCTGCAACATAACTTTGCTTGGATGGGAGGCAGAAAGTCTAACACATTTATCTTTCCCACATACTACACAACCTTTGAATCCGGCTGTACGGGAAAGCCAACATAATGTACCAAGTGCAGGGCGTATCATTTATTTGTCCATAATACAACGGCACGTAGCTAAAGGTTTCTTTGTGTTAATGCATCATATGTATCAACCCATCATTGAATAAGGGTTTTCAGATCATCAACCAAACGTTCTAAGAAAACATCCGATTATCATTTCCGGGTATCCCTGATATTAATTACCGAAGCCATAATAAACTTTCTTTTCATACACAAACCTATGGAGGAAGCGTTGTATATGACTGGGTTTAAAACTTGCGCCATTACACTATGATGCCTATTTCCGGAGTGGACGTCAACCTCCATCAGCCGATATTCCTAGCCGCTAGATTTCTTTGGATCTTCAGCAATTTCGGGGAAATTTTCATCTATCGTACGCCATGCCTATTGAATCTGCGGGTGCTTAAAACACCATCTGTTTAAACCATCACATTGTTGCGTAGCTTAGATTCTAGAAATACTTTCTAACTTGAAGAGTCGTTGCAGTCTTCTGTTGCGTATAATTGGAAAGTACCACATTACCTTTGGCGGTAATGTTTTCGTACACTTTACGTGTCTTTATTATCACCTTCCATCTGATACCCCACAAGTGGACACGCAGTCAACTCCTTGTTATCATTCCAATAAAAATGCAAATTGTTGCTACAACATGTATTTTTTGTATCCGGTGATCCCATCATTCTCATTAGTTTTTGGCCTGGTAAGTTTTTTCAACCATTTCGTTACCAGCACTGTAGCATCTTTTTTGTCAATCCTAGTAAATCTAGTAAAAGAATTTTCTTCCCCCC
>LBNU01005086.1:63401-75671 GCA_014162995.1 Artemisia annua
GTATGCAAAAACAATTTATCAAAAATACCAACAAAGTGAGGTCAATGTTATCGTGAGTGACAACAAGATGTGGAGAAATACAAGTAAACCTTTTAGGAAAAAGATTACCTCAAAAACTCGTGCAATGTGATATTTTTAAGACCGGGAAGTGATTTCCCGGGTCGTACCCCAACGAGGTGTGAATGGAAAGCTTCGTGAAAGATCGAGATTAAAGACTTGTATGTTTGGTTGGAAAGATTGTTTGGTTTTGTTTGTACGTTAAATTAACGAACGAAAATGAAAATAAAATAACCTAAGGGGAAACAAAAGGCAAATGGTAAACTAGGGAGATCCTAAAACACTACGGGAATCAAAATTAGGTATCGGGAATCCTAAAACACAAGTTAACAAATAAACGTGACGTTTATTTAAGATAAACGTCAACGTACAAATAAAAACGTGAAATTTAAGCTACGCAAGTCCTACGGGCCTACAAATAATTCCCTAACGCACTAAAAGACAAAAGAAAATTTTGGAAAAAAGAAAATTAATATTTCAATAAAAATCCTATTTATTATGATTTAAAAACGAATTTACACTAATTAAATTATAAAAAATACTAAAACTATTGAAATAAATCTGAAACTTTTTTAATAAATACTACAAGTTAATATTGACCTAAGAAAAATATAAAAAGTGGGATGCACAGTACAAATAAGCAGTTAAATAAGCAAAATAAGCTGTTAAGCTAAAAGGTTTAAAAGGGTTTAAATAAAAAATAAGGGGAGATATAAACGAAAAAGTCCCTAGGGCAGATGGTTGAGGTGTGGTGTGTTGTGTTTCTGAGCAAGAGGTCAGGGGTTCGACCCTGGCTTTTTGCATTTTTTGTAAACATTTTTTTTCTTTTCTTTTGGTCCAACACAGGCACAAACACAAATTCACAAACTTTCTTTTCTTGAAATCAGGTTTAAACCACAAATTTAAACAACTAAATCCATATTCAAATCACTTTTCAAGATCAAAAGAAAATTTCCTTTGCTTTCACAATTTGTTCAAGGACTTTTTCTTAAATAAGCTTAATAAGCTGAAATAAGCAACAGCTTAAGCAACAACAATAACAACAAGAAACTACAACAACAACAACATAAACAGAAACTACAACAAGAATAAGATCAACAACAAGCAGGAATTCAAGAACAAACCAACAGAATATTAAGTACACTAGCAGCAAGGATGAACAACAAAAAGCCCAATAAGCTCAAATGAGCTAATAAGCTCATAAGGGCTTATGCAAACAACAATTACAACTATAAGAACAAACAACAAGTACAGCAAACAACAAGATCAACAACAAGAATGATGAAAAATTAACAAGCTCAGCTGGTTAAGAATAGCAGCAGCAGAAAACAAAAAGAAGCCAAAAGAAGGCTTCAAATAAGCACTTAAATAAGCAGGAAAATGAAAACTAAAGGAGCAATCTTAAACACTACCTAGGGGGCTACCTAAATCAGCAAAGAACAAAGATTTACACTTAGATTTGAGCTACCTAAGGCCAATCTAATTATCCAAAAAAATCTGGATGCAGAGGAATTAGTGGGTCAATTATGCATGTTCATGATCAAATTTGAGTGAGCAAACATGTTTCAATTGCCAAATTTCTTTTTGATTCAAGAAAACAATCTGGCAAGGATTTCAAAAATTCAAAAACATTGTGATTTCACCCAAAAATGGGCCTTGTGCACTTCATCAAACTTTGTCCCATTTCATGTTTATGCAATTTTGACTTTTGAAAATTACTTGAACCATGTTGACTTTTATGAGATTACAATGATCCTTGGTTACTGAAATGGATATGTTACCCCTAAATGAGACTAATGCAAGCAATCTAAACAAGTTACAAAGCCAAAATGATGATTTGGGTTCCAAAATTTCCAACAGTAAACTGCCATAAGAGTCATAAGCAATGATTTGACTTTTTACATGAAACCTACTAAACTTATGTTCTAATTATTCTAATATAACCTAATGCATTCTATTCCAGCTGGTTTTAAACACTGAGAGACACAAGAGCTCAGCTAAGTTCACCAATCCAAACACCCTTAATAAAACAGATTATGAAGCTTTATGAAGCAAAACTAGAATTTAATCCATGAAACTACTAATTAAGCTTATACTAACATGAAATGAACATACATGGACAGAAATAAACAACAATGAACAACAATAACTAAGCATGGCAGATTAAGAAAGGGAAAAAAAATGAAAATGCTTACAACTTGCTCCAAAGCAGAAACAAGGCAGAATAAGGACCAAAACTCAATTACATTCCTATGCTCCCATGAGCTCTAAACCACTGAATTCAGCTTCTTCTTCTCTTCTTCTTGATTTTTTTTTCAAGTATTTTCCATATTTTTTTGATTTTTGAGATTTTGAAGTGAAACAAGTCTAGGTACCTTCTGGACTTATAAAAACTTCTGAGTGAGCTAAATTTAGCCCAATGGAACAGCAAACAACACTTTTTAACAAACCTTAAGCTAAAATGGGATTTTGAGCAATTTAGAATGAAAACTAAATGGAACACATGTAAACTTGAATTCTTGAATAATTAAGCTTAAATTACATTGATGAAACTGAGATTACACTAAGAAACTCTAAAATCAATACTTGAAAAGCTAATTTAGATTAATTAAATTACACTACTTCTAAATTATCTACTAACTAGCTGCCCTTCACTTCTGGCCTTCTTTCTTTATTTATAAGCTTCAAAATGGAACCCTGGCTTTTTCCCACTTCCTTTCTAGGTCGTTGGATGAGTAATTTCAATCTTGGCCGTTAAAATCATTTTGGCGGGAAAAACAGGAAGAGGCAATTTGGGTGGAATTCCAGGGTGGATGAGGTTAGGTATGGTTTGTGAGGCATGGGGGAATGGTGTGGGGTACTTTTGAGGTGGTGGAGAAGGTTGAGTGTAGCAGTGGAGGTGGTGGTGGTTTAACTGGTGGGTAAACGAGGGAATGGGGAAGAAGGTGGATTTGACTTTTTTTTGTTTGATTGATGTTTAAACGTGGGTGGGGTTTTTATAATTTGAGTTGGGCTGGTGTTGGGTATGGGCCAAACAGATCTGGTTTGGTGGGTTTTTAGGATTAGTGATTTTTGGTTTTAAGGGTTAAAGGGTCCATTTGGTTTTATAGATACCACAAGCCCAAGGACCAGAAATGTAAANTGGGGTTTTTATAATTTGAGTTGGGCTGGTGTTGGGTATGGGCCAAACAGATCTGGTTTGGTGGGTTTTTAGGATTAGTGATTTTTGGTTTTAAGGGTTAAAGGGTCCATTTGGTTTTATAGATACCACAAGCCCAAGGACCAGAAATGTAAACTGCTGAAAACCTGAGGGACCAAATCTGCCTTCTTTCCAAACTTACTCCAAGGGTTATATTTGCCGACTTTTGAATTCCCAAGGTTATTTTCATTGTTTTTCTTCAATCTAAAATTCCCGAGGGTCATTTCTGCCAATTCTTGAAAGTTCAGGGACTAGTTTTGACAATTATGCATATTTTGCTCGTTTTTCGTCTGTTTCCAATCCTTTTGTACCTGAAATACATAAAAATACACTCCAAGGATATTTGTGACGTTATTTGACCATTTAGAAGTGTTTTTGGTTGTTTTGACTCGTAAAATGGACGAAAAGATATGTGCAAAAAGGCACATATCACGTTGACCAAATAGTATTGTGGGCAAGAACTAGGGGACGAAACCGAAGAAATGGAGTTAACGTTTAGTTTCGGGTTCTTGACCGTATCGCTCGGGAGGGCTCCCATCTCTCGGTCATTGAGAATCTTCAACAAGGAATCGATTTTATCGGTCATCTCGCTTTGCTTTTGTTTGAACTCGGATTCAAAGTTGGATATACGAGCTTCTTGAGATGCCATAAATTTCGACATCAATCCTTCAAAGTTGTTGGTACTACCATAGTTGTTGGAAGGATTGTTGTTGAAGGTACGGTTTGAGGAATTACCGTTGGGTTGAAACCGGTTAGGTGGGTTGGAAGAATTGTTTTGGGGTGCGTTTTGGTTTGACTTCCACCTAAGGTTGGGGTGATTTTTCCATGAGGGGTTGTATGAATCTCCATAAGGGTTTGGCTCGGGTTTGAAAGTGTACCACTTATCTCCCGCTCCGTCGGTACGCGTGGATGCGTAGTCCGCAAAAGCTTGTTCGGGGAGTTCCATGCAATCACGAGTGTCGTGGGGACCACTACATAATTCGCACGAAGAAGTGATTTTGTTCACTTGGCTTGAAGGTTTAGGAGCTTCGTAGGATTTCATGAGAAACTTGACTTGGTCTTCAAGTTCTATGATCCTACGGTCGGAAGTGCTTGAATTATTCGAAGGCAAAGATATTGCCTTGACCGTTTTATTCAAATCACGGGGATCATTCCAACTTTCGTTGTCATATAGAGCAAGATCTTCTAGGAGATCCCATGATTGTTCCGCACTTAGATCACGTAGCTTGCCACCGGCCGCTTGGTCAATGGTTTGCCTCGTGTGGAGATTGATGTGGTCATAGAAGATTTGGACTTGGAGCCAAAGGTCTATGCCATGATGAGGGACTTTTTGGAGTAAGTCCTTGAATCGAGTCCATGCCTCGTAGAGGGTTTCGCCTTGGCGTTGTTGGAACGCCAAGATATCATTCCTTAGCTTGGTAGTTCTCCCCGGTGGGAAAAATTGAGCAAGGAAACGAGTTGTGAGATCGTCCCAAGAGGTGATGGATCCTGCGGGAAGTCGCTCAAGCCATTGACTAGCTTGGTCCCGTAGAGAGAATTGGAAGAGACGCAATCGGGTCGTCTCTCGAGTTGCAACATCAAGGTCTATGGAATCTACGATTTTGAGGAAATCCTTGAGATGTTGGTTTGGATCTTCGGAACGAAGTCCATGGAATGCGCATCCGCTTTGCACCAACCGGATGGTGTCGGATCGCAAGGGAGTGACATTGGCTCCTTGAGTGAGCTCAATGGTGTTTCGATAGCCAAGGTGGCTAGGTCGGGAATACTCTCCTAAGGTGCGGGGTCTAGGAGGTTGGTTTGGTTGTGGTGGGTGGTTTGGTTGAATTGGGTTGTTGGGATCAAGGATGTTACCACCTTCCATGATGGCGGATGGTAAAGATTACGAACAAAAACACGAAGAAAAAGATAGACTAAAGAAATCCTAGAAAAAGAAAATAAAAATCTCACTAGAAAGGAATCTAGTGAGTAGACCTAAAGAAATAAAAATTCTACCTAAACAATAACTATTCCCCGGCAGCGGCGCCAAAAACTTGATGCGTGGTTTTGTGACCTTACAACAGGTTTTACCTCTCGAGGGATCTCAAGAGGCTTACAACCCCACCAGGCAGTGTACCTGACCGATGTAGTATAGGATAGTGGTAAGTACGGGGGATTGATCGTTCTCTCACAGGGAATAGTGTTCGTTAGGATAGAAAAACTACTCTAATAGGTCTAAGGGTGGAAGGAAGATTCTTTTTGTATTTTTATGTTTTATGGAAAGCAAGTAAAATCTCGGTTTTGGAAGAAGGGCGGAATTAGTTGCTAGTCAACTAACCCAAGTTTACTACTTATGCAAATTAAAATAAAATAAATATCTAAACTATTGTGGTTGTGAAAACAATATGGAGAAAGTTGTGTTTACTTAGATTTCATTACTCCCTAACTATCTTTTACCGGTTAATTGATATGTATGTTACTTGTGTGGATGAAGGGTGTATTCCTAATAACTCATGGAGTGGCATACATATCTCTCCAATTCTATGAGCTCTTATCTCGCCCTATGCCATGCACGGCACAACCATAGGGGTTGTAAACAGTGGCTCATGCGTTAAATACTACCTTAATAGCCTAGTATGCCTTGGCTACATGTTTCCCAAGACGTTCAAGCACGTTACCATAAAGGAGGTTGGCCAGTTTTCTTGAGCCTAACATTGATGGAACAATCATCCCAACAAACAACAACACACACCAATTAACCAATAATTAATAGTTAGGTTTCATTAGATCTAAGCAAACACTAGAGAATTTAGCTACACATGTTAATTAAAAGACAAGCAAAAGAGATAATCAACCAACACATAGACATATTGATTGAATTAAAGTGAAGACTTATCTTTAATTAAGCATGAGGGTTCCAAGGGTTGGAAACCCTAAAAAGTACAGAAAATTCGTCTTTAGGGTTTGCCCTAAAAGTTCTCCACAAAGTTCCACACTAATGAATGAAAATTAGAAAACTATATATAGATTTTACACTCTGACGGCGTCAGGTTATAAGGGCTGACGCCGTCAGCTCGCCGCCATTAGGTTTCTCGGATGGCCTAGATCCACTTCTGACGCCGTCACCTTATAAATCCTTCTGGGCCGTCACTCTTTAACTTTACTCCTGACGGCCTACTTTTCCTAACACCTGACGGCGTCAGGTGTTAAATCCAAAATTTCCTCTGGCCCGTCATTTGATAATTGGTTTCCACTCTTTTGTCAAGGCTTTCTGACGGCGTCACCTTGTGACTTCTGACGCCGTCAGGTTGTAAATCTTCATCTTTTGAGACTTTGTCGTTTTCTTCACTTTTATGCTCCAAAAACGTCCGAATATGCATGTTTTCCAGAATTCCTCTCAAAAGTACCTAAAATGACAAAAGGAACGATTTAGGGCAATATTTGATCACATTTATACGAATTAGGGCTTAAATGACCCCCTAAAAGCGTAACACTTTTCGTCTCATCAAATACCCTTACACTTGAGATTTGCTTGTCCTCAAGCAAATGAGCTTTTATTCCAATCAAAATATGAGTTAGGGGTCATTTAACACGAATATAAAAGTAATTACAACAAATAGTTATTAGACCCTAATCATAACAAGCACGGAAATCATACACTAGCACCTCACAAATAGTGTTTGGATTCTCACATCTCTCAAATGTCATAAAGTTTATATCTCATAAATGGAAACGGAAAATAACACTCACTACCTGTCATAGCAAATAGATTACCATAGGCTTGGGAAAGGATCAATTACTCCTCCACTAGGCGTAAGCACCTAAGATAAACTATCAAAGAGGGCTTTATAAAGGGTTGTAACGTAAGGTGTAGGGATATGATAACACGGTTTGGTTGGAATAAAGGGTATTTTAGTGGTGGCGAGTTAATTATCATGATCAAATACATGCACTCTACATCGTTGCTTAAGTCAAGACTCGACTCAATCTTAGTCTAAAAATGAAATAACAAAAACTAAAAAGGAACATAAAAGGAAACGGGATGGTAGTCCGTATGTTTTTCTTCTTTCTTTTTCATATTTTTTTGTATTTTTCTTGATTTTTCGATTTTTTTTTTCATACACTCTTGCCCTACCATCCAAAATAATACATCATAGGGGATTTGCATTCCCCTTACACTTGAATCTTTACATAACTTTACAATCACTATTCTAATGACTCGAATTAAGATAATCGAAAAACTTGGAGTACTTTTTAAATATTTAGCACGTATGGGGGTAATAATGTTGTTCTTCCCCATTACTTCATTACACTAGTACTTTACCCATGAGTCCCAATCGTCCCAAAACAATATGTACAAGGATATGACTTAACTTAGCAACCATGTAATTGACCGGATAATTAACTAAGGGTTTAACAAATGTTTTCACAATAATGCACCAAAGGTGGGTGCATACAAGGTAGGCTAAGGCGATTTGGGTGTACATTTAGTGGGGTGTAAACAAATTCTCACTTTGAGTAAGATGCTCAAAGGTCGAAACGAAAGGATAGGCTCGGAGGGGTGTACTAGGGGTATCGTGTACCAAAAATGGATACAACGCAAAGGGTGTGGGAGAATTACTTGACCAATGAAGTCAATGTAATTATAACAAATATACGGGTGTAAAACAATGGGTTAATCCTAATGCCTCTTATCATGTAGTAAATCTTAACTACACGAATGTAGTCTCACTTGTGGATTTGAGATGGTCCTAACGCAAGTTCTAGAATCTAAATACTACCGGTACTCACATCATAGCACCAAAGATGGATGCTTTTCCTACCAATTCTAGGGGCGAACCTCACATATTTGGGGTGGAAAATTTTTTAGTGGTACGGTTTTGTGCTAGTCATACAATTTCCTATCCATGAGACGCTCATTAAGATCAAGGTTTCACTTCTAAATGTTGTAAAAAATTTTAAATTGGCGCTAAAATTGCCCTAACAAATATTTCTCTTGGTTTTATTACAAATTTACTATCAAACAAAGCAAAACATCAAGCGTAAGTGTATTCTCAACGGTGCCTTCATTTACCCCCCTTACACTTAAACCGAACATTGTCCCCAATGTTCAAATAGAAGACGTAAAAGTAAATAAAATGAAAGAATGAAATCAAATACTCCCCTGAATCGTTTGATGTGGATAATGAGGTAACATGGTTAGATCTTCTTCCAAGAAAGACGAACGTTCAAAGCTTCCCTTCCAAAATAATAAACGTCTTCTTGTCCAAAATAACCTGTTAACCTGAAAAAGATAAAGGCCAACCTCGCATAAAATCGGCGGTAAAATCTACATAATAGGATATAATGCTTGTGGAATGAATATTTTGCAGAATTCCTGGAGATTATAAGTTAAAGAATTAACAAAACTTTTTAGGTTTCCGGAAGAAATACAAAACTTTCAAAAATTGCAGAAAATTTTAACCTGACGCCGTCAGGTGTTATGCCTGACGCCGTCAGAATGATCTGACAGAATTCTCATGTTAAGTTTCCGGAAAAAATTCTGGAAAAACTAGATCTTACTTCCTGGAATTCCTGCAAAAATTCATTATGACTCGATACAAGCATTTGACTCAAACAAATACTAATATGTATGTTAATTTACTTTGTTATGATTCATGTTCATTCGTTCTTTATAAACCGATTTAGATTTCCCTTACACTTAGTTTTTGCGAAATACCTTTATATGTAGTTAAGACGATGTTAAAAACAAAAAAAATGCATTTTCACAAGTTAGTTTGAAGCATGAATCAATAACAAGAAATATAACTTACATACGGAAACAAATAAAATCAAATAAACACACAAGCAAAAACACACGAAAACACAAATCAAATAAAGCTTGGGTTGCCTCCCAAGAAGCGCTTTTCATTATTAACGAGTCTTGTAGCTAGACTCAAAGTCACCGTATCCGACATAGGTGAGTACCGCATCGAGGACATCCTTAGGGTTGATTTTGGTTGGAAGTGTCCTATCGGTGCGTTTGGTGAAGTATGACCTCTCAAAATTCTCTCCATCCGGGTCATATAGAGTTATCTTAATGTGCCACGATCCATCTCCTTCCTTAGGTGGCTTTTCCCAATTCCATTTATGTTTATCGCCTTCGCTTTTCCATTTGTTCATTGCTAGGTTGATTGGCAAAACTCCTAGGAAGTCGGTCATCTTTCTAAAAACTAGGGGATCTTCAAAGGGATCTAGTTCGGTGTCCCTAGCTAAAAGTTGTTCTACCGTTTGTGTTCGGTTTACAAATTCTTCTTCTAGGTAGAATGGGCGTTAGGGTCCTATAAAGTCTCCTTCTAACCATGGTCCGTATCTAGAGGTCTTCCTAATGGGGGGTTCCTCAATGGTGTCATAGGCATGTTTCTTAACGTCATAAACCGACCAAGTTTCTCCTTCTCCTACCGCTATCTTGGATTTCTTACAATCAATCATAGCACTAGCGGTGGCTAGAAATCCTCTTCCTATCAACAAGGGGCATGTGGGGTCGCTAACCATATCGAGGACGTGGAAATCGGCTAACATTGTTAACTTTCCTATGTGAACTATTACGTCCTTTACTACTCCTACCGGGTATGCTACGCTTCCATCCGCTAACCCTATTATTACCTCGGTATCTTCTAGCTTTCCTAGTTTGAGGGTGGTATTGAGAGGTAGTGGAAGTAAGTTGAGGCTAGATCCAACATCGGCTAGTGTGTCATAAGCTTCCGAATTACCGATCTTACATGGTAGGACAAATAGACACGGATCATCTAACTTCTTAGGTAGTTTGTCTTGAACGAAGGCGGTCCCTTTCTCTCTTAATTTGAGCTTCTTCTCATATTTTTCTAATAGGGCGTTATAGTAGGGGGCTCGTTCTAACACATCAATAACCGGACGTTCAAGGTGGAGTTCCTTGAATTCTTCGTCGAGGTCTTGTGTGAGGGGTGTTTAAACTATGTTATCGACCGATTTGGTGTTGGATGCCTTACTCTCGTGGTCTTTTTGAGGGGTTTGGGTTTGTTTGAAACACGTGCTCATGGCGTTGACCCAATAGTATTGTGGGCAAGAACTAGGGGACGAAACCGAAGAAATGGAGTTAACGTTTAGTTTCGGGTTCTTGACCGTGTCGCTCGGGAGGGCTCCCATCTCTCGGTCACTGAGAATCTTCAACAAGGAATCGATTTTATCGGTCATCTCGCTTTGCTTTTGTTTGAACTCGGATTCAAAGTTGGATATACGAGCTTCTTGAGACGCCATAAATTTCGACATCAATCCTTCAAAGTTGTTGGTACTACCATAGTTGTTGGAAGGATTGTTGTTGAAGGTACGGTTTGAAGAAGGACCGTTGGATTGAAACCGATTAGGTGGGTTGGAAGAATTGTTTTGGGGCGCGTTTTGGTTTGACTTCCACCTAAGGTTGGGGTGATTTTTCCATGAGGAGTTGTATGTATCTCCGTAAGGGTTTGGCTCGGGTTTGAAAGTGTACCACTTGTCTCCCGCTCCGTCAGTACGCGTGGATGCGTAGTCCGCAAAAGCTTGTTCGGGGAGTTCCATGCAATCACGATTGTCGTGGGGACCACTACATAATTTGCACGAAGAAGTGATTTTGTTCACTTGGCTTGAAGGTTTAGGAGCTTCGTAGGATTTCATGAGAAACTTGACTTGGTCCTCAAGTTCTATGATCCTACGGTCGTAAGTGCTTGAATTATTCGAAGGCAAAGATATTGCTTTGACCGTTTTATTCAAATCACGGGGATCGTTCCAACTTTCGTTGTCATAAAGAGCAAGATCTTCTAGGAGATCCCATGATTGTTCCGCACTTAGATCACGTAGCTTGCCACCGGCTGCTTGGTCACTGGTTTGCCTCGTGTGGAGATTGATGTGGTCATAGAAGATTTGGACTTAGAGCCAAAGGTCTATGCCATGATGAGAGACTTTTTGGAGTAAGTCCTTGAATCGAGTCCATGCCTCGTAGAGGGTTTCGCCTTGGCGTTTTTGGAACGCCAAGATATCATTCCTTAGCTTGGTAGTTCTCCCCGGTGGGAAAAATTGAGCAAGGAAACGAGTTGTGAGATCATCCCAAGAGGTGATGGATCATGCGGGAAGTCGCTCAAGCCATTGACTAGCTTGGTCCCGTAGAGAGAATTGGAAGAGACGCAATCGGGTCGTCTCTCGAGAGGCAACATCAAGGTCTATGGAATCTACGATTTTGAGGAAATCCTTGAGATGTTGATTTGGATCTTCGGAACGAAGTCCATGGAATGCGCATCCCCGCTTTGCCGCAACGGATGGTTCCGGATCGCAACAGGGAGTGACAAATTGGCTCCGCTTGAGTGAGTCCAATGGTGTTGCGATAGCCAAGGTGGCTGTTGGGAATACTCTGCCTAAGGTACGGGGTCCTAGGAGGTTGGTTTGGTTGATGGTAGGTTGTTGGGATCCAAGGATGTTAAGCGCACCTTCCATGATGGCGGATGGTAAAGGTTACGAACAAAAACACGAAGAAATAAGATAGACTAAAGAAATCCTAGAAAAATAAAATAAATATCTCACTAGAAAGGAATCTAGTGAGTAGACCTAATAAAATAAAAATTCTACCTAAACAATAACTATTCCCCGGCAGCGGTGCCAAAAACTTGATGCGTGGTTTTGTGACCTTACAACAGGTTTTACCTCTCGAGGGATCTCAAGAGGCTTACAACCCCACCAGGCAGTGTACCTGACCGATGTAGTATAGGATAGTGGTAAGTATAGGGGATTGATCGTTCTCTCACAGGAAATAGTGTTCGTTAGGATAGAAAAACTACTTTAATAGGTCTAAGGGTGAAGGAAGATTCTTTTTGTGTTTTTATATTTTTATGAAAGCAAGTAAAATATCGGTTTCTAAGGAGTCGGCGGAATTAGTTGCTAGTCAACTAACCCAAAATTACTACAATTGCAAGTAAAATAAAATAACTAAACTATTGTGGTTGTGAAAACTATATGGAGAAAACTTGTGTTTACTTAGACTTCATTACTCCCTA
>LBNU01005087.1:0-32594 GCA_014162995.1 Artemisia annua
GCAATGCTCTTCATGGCTAATCTTCAGGAAGCTAGGTACGTTACAGATTTGAGACAACTCCTGTTTAATGAATGCCAACGTAGTTTCTGAGGTACACAACTTCGATCATGACAACAATAATGATTATATGTGATATGTCTACATCATGAGGAACAGCATTCTGAGACCAAGGCACTCTATTATATTGATACATATCAGCGAAACGGGCCCGAATAATAGCAATATTGATTCGACGACTCCCGAACATGATAATAATGGAGGCTCAGTTTCACAGCATGCTGAGACTGATGAGGAAACACGTGGCGTTATTTGAAACATTATTGAATAATTGGGTACTAATCGAAGTTTGAAAAGTGAAAAAGGTCAATCCGAATGTTAAGGCCGCGAATGAGATATTGACCACTGAGCTTGAGAGATAACAAGGCCAAAGAAAAAAGTTTTTCTTAAATGATAAAAACGCGAGTCTGAATTTGAAATTGGTTATAAAGAAAATACTTGTTAAAGATAGAGAATTGCAATGCAAATATGATACTCTTGAAGTCATTCAATGAAACAATTAAATCTTTAAAACAAGAGATTTTGATTTACAAAACCACTTTCAAATCAAAAAATCAGCTTATGCCAAGTCCTTGAAAAAGAACGGGATGAAGTTGAAAAAAGACTTGCAAAGAAAGAAGATAAAACTTTTAGAAGAAAATCATCAGAGTCAGAACACAGATCGCTTAACTTGAAGATTTGTTGGGTTAAAAAGGGTTAATCAGCTCAAAGATCACATGATTTCCTAATCAGACCGATCGTTTTATCCAACAAAATACAAAATGGCTCTAGGGATACAAAACACCTTGTCATCTCAGAAAGCTCAGCAAGAACAGAATAGTGATTTACAATGCTAATCGTGGATATATGAGAAACATGATCCTCCTTATGTGCGGTGATTCTGATGATACTTACAATTGCGGAGGAGAGTCAACATAAAATGAAACCAAAAGAATCCTAATTAAACCAATTGCATTACGGAATGGAACAAAATCAATGGAATACACTTTTTGTACCCTCAAAAACAAACACAAACTGTTTCCAAAAAAATTCACTTTCAAGCAAATTGCTTTCAAAACCTGCAGTTGTTTCCAAATCTCTTTCAATATTGAACGATGTCTTTCAAACAACACTTTTAACACAAGTGAGTGCAAGGGGATATCATTGATGATCTCAAAACAGAGTTGGAAACCACTTAAGAGGACTTTAGAATCTAAAACGAAAACAAATGAGAAAAATTGAACTCCAACAGTCCCTTATAAGTGAAAAAGATTCTTGAAAGTGAATATTGCTCCACAACTCACGCTGTGAAATGAAAGCGTGAATTCATTTTGAACAAGCGTTTTTGAAAGAAACTGACTGACTTTTGTTACGGATCACAAATCATAGTAAAGAAAGGCCTAATGAATATTTTGAGGAAATTAAGTGTTTTGGAAAAAGTTAATGACTCTAATCATCGAAGCTGTTGATGTCCCACGTGATATTAATGTTTCATATTGCAAATATAATTCTGTTGAAGATGACGAAGAGACTTCGAGGCTGAGACCATCTGCAATTGTTTCAAAATCATGAAAATGCTCTTATTAAAACTTAAAAAGAAAACGTTGTCATATTTTAAACCAACTTGATCGAAAAAGGAAGAATGCAAGTATGACAAATTGTCGTATGAAGCGTGATTTCAAAAAAGTTGCAAGAGCCAAATGATGTTTTGAGGGCTCAGTTTAGAAGTATAAAAAGCGAAGGGTGGTGGTACTAAGTTTGCAAGAAACCATCCAACTTTGGAGAAACCAAATGCTTCTAACAACGGTTGAAAAACCAAAAATGTATTTCCCGGTTGCTCCAAAAGTCGATGAGAAAAAAGGATTTGTCAAAACCAGTCACTACCAAGCCCAAACAAACGGAAATTGCAAAGATTGTTGAAAAACAAAAAATGGTTTTTTGAAGAAACACAAATGTGCTTTCACCTTGCACTTTAGGAAATAATGAACACAAACGTTTGACCACTAAAACTGGTTAAAGATTCCGGTTGGTTCTTAATGACATGGTCAAAAATCATCATCTAAGAGAAGCTAGGAAAAAGGCACAACATCGAAGGACGGAATTCTAGGTGAAAAACTAAGGTGGTGAATTCTACAAGGATTTCAAAGCACTGCTAGTTGTAGTAAACCATTACCTAGGAACATTGAACACAAAACTAGGGATTGGCTTTGCATCTAAGATAAGTTGCGCAAATGAAAATGTTCACATGTTAGTAATACAACATCCGGAAATTCAAAATACTGTAGTGACAAGTTAAAGTTGCTGTGTTAAACAAGAATGTTGAATTTGTCTGTCCTACATGTCAAGAAATGTGTTTTTTCAACTAATCATGATGCATGTATTGCACAATTTCTCAAGAACGGAAAAATCAAGTGTCAGGACACAATCCACCTAAGAAACCTCCGTTGAGAACAAGATCAAGGATAAGCAAACATAATAGGTGGACATCTACAGGATGTAGTTTTCAAAATCTAAGACTTCCGCTGCATCTGATAAGAAAATACCGCTTAGGATCTTACCGCTTAGGTGGATTCCTACGGGAAAAGTGTTCTTAAAACAGTTGGTCCTTAGATGATTCCTACAGGCAAAGATTTTTGATAGTTACCAAGACAAGTAATAGTGTAAATAATCGGGATAAGAAGTAGAAACTAACAACCAGTTGATAATCAACTCTTCTCCCAGAGTGATGATTCATGTACTTCTAACACTGTTATTAGTGAAACCTCTTCGTCTTTGCTTGCAGGTGCTTCAACTATCTCTGAACCCAGTTCATCAGAGGGTTCAATTCTGTTAAATTCTATATAAATCTTTCTTTCAATCTTCTATTTTTTGATTTTCCATTTCTTTTATAAAACAAAACAAAATAAAAAATAGAAAATTTCAAAATAAAAAAACTATATAAATTTCAAAATCCAAATATATTCTTCTCCACGACATGTCTCTCGTATAAATCGATATTATGTAGTTTTCTAGAAACTGCCGAATTCAATAATGAACGGATATGTAACATATGTCTTGAGCGGGAGTTCATTAAAATGTTTTTCCCAAAAACAATGTCGTTGTCAAAATTTTCTTCCAACAATGGCTTATTCGTATAACTTCAGTACGAAACCCGAGCTTAATTGATGATTCTTAGTATGTTTCAACTAGAACTCGTCTTATTCAAAGAAAGGAAGTGCTTAATTAAAAACAAGGTTTCAAAAACATTTTTAAGCACTTAGCCTTCAAACAAAATGATTTGTGTACATTTCGGTACATAACTCGTATTTTCAAAGAAAAAACTCTCTAATCCATTAAAATTGATTTTAAACTTTATGTTTCAACAATATCGCTTTCTTTGAGGGGGAGTATACAAAGAAAAGAAAATGGTTCCAATTTTCATGCGAAAGTCCGTCTTTCTCTCAAATTGCTTTTATTTAATCAGTTGATACAAAAATATCACGATAGGCTATTTTTTAGGGGAGAAGACGTGATTAAATGATCAAATATGTTCCAAAGTTGTGCATAAGTCTGCGAGCTCGTAAGTAAAGACATAAAATCTTATACTAGACTCAGAATTGGACTCTCGAATTGACGAAACACAAATGTTAGTATTCGAAAGGATTTATCCAAGTAGAAAAGTACCATTTCGAGACAACTCTTAATTAGATGTTTACCATGACGGGTCTAACTTCCTTTTAAGGAATGTTAACAACTATCAAGTTAGTATATTAGGCGAATAGTTGTCACCTAAAAGCCTGAAAATGGATCCACTTTAACATAAGGCAGACGTAACGTGTCCCTCGGGTATATAAATCTATTAAGAGTGGACAATTCAAAAGTGCCAACTCTACCCAACATGGTGCAAATTTATCTAACATATCATGAGCCCATGTGAAGGGGGAGTATTTCAAAGTGCAAAACTCTCAATGTGGTTACAAAAATGTGTTTTATTAATCATTAAACACTTTGAGAGATTTTTCAAGCAAATGGTTTATGGCAACAATAGGATAGTCAATGGTGATATAGGTGAGCTAAGGTTAGGAAAAACCGTCCTATGATACCGCCGAACGAGGGGATCTTACCCAAGGACAATTCCAATAGATAGAATTAGAAGTCCTTAGGTATGATATGAAAAAAGGAGTAAAGAATGAAAGGGAAAGAAGGTTTTGAAGAATTAAAAGAAATGAACTGAGAAAGGAGTGAAAGAAAGAAGCCCCTCCATATGTTCACCATAGGTCAGACACCGGGTCAATTTCATTTGCTATCGATTGTTTAACAAGGTACATCGTATTTTGAAGAGCAGGACGTCATGGACCCAAGTGACGCACTGGACTTAAAACTTCCCGCCACTCGGGTATCTCTCAAGATACTTGGTTTCATTCTCACGGAGAACCTGGGGGCATAATCTATTGAACCACCTCACTCCGAGGGGTGTGTTTGGATATTGAAAGGAGGTACTCTGCTCCATTTCTCGATGACAATGTGGGCAATTTGATTCTAGAGCAAGAGATTATCAAAAGATCTCATAGGAACACACAATATTATTCACTGGTTGTTCTACATCAATGGACCCAGATGTAAACTTTAGAGTCCTACGCAGGTCTTAGCAATCTGCAACGTTTATGAAGAGATTTACTTATTGTACTTCTCAATGATATGAACGGAAACTCCTGCCCAGGGTCAACATCAAACGCCTGAGCAGGTCCTTGGTAATCTCTTGTGGTTAAAGTTAGTGTTTCGGTGGACTTCCAAAGGTCCTAAGTCGTGGGTGATCTCAGCGACTCCCCTAATCGTGGGTGTATTCGTATGTCTGTGTACAGCTCTTCGAGGGTATCCGATTAGGACGGCATGGTGAGGGTTGGAGAACGTCTTCACAATATGCTGTTGAGATCTCTAATTTCGACCTGTAAGTACCGGTTGATTTATTGGCTACTGTTTTAATGCAGGTACACCCCACACTAGTTTTCACATGCCTAATAACACCAAAGTCAAGGAAAGTTCTCACTAAGATCAATGGAAGAAACAGTAAAGAAAGTTTACGCCAAAAGAGAATCTACAAGTTAGTGATAAAGATAAATGTGAAAGAACAGCGAAACAATGTATGTATGCAAAGATAAGATGATATGAGCATGTTGGAAGGAGATCAACTAACAAAGAGCAGCAGTGAAAAATGCAGATGAACAACCACAAAAAAAGAACAAAGAAAAGTCATGTAAAAGATCACAAAGCATGAGGACAAGAAGATGAAACGTTGAAATGATTATCAAATGTTTTCTAAGACGTCAAGGAAAAGTGTTAAAGTTTAAAAGACAGATGAAGACGTCACGCACCTTCATGACCACCGTTAGGAGATTGTTGCTTTGTATTTTTATAATATAAAGTGTAGGTATTAAGTCTATATCATGTAATAGGTTGCGTTAGAAAGCGTTTCAAAAGTATATTTCAAGTTAGCTAAATAGGGTTCAAGGGCTAAACATGAAAGGCCTAAATCCTATAATTCCTAGTGCTATATTCAAGTTGTAACCTTCATTTGAAGGTTAGAGCTTCATCATTCAATAAACAACTAGTTCCTTATCTTTTACATGAGTCTCCACTCTCTCTCTCTACCTCTCTCTAGAATAAGCATTTGGAATAAGTTGTGAAGAAGTTGTATCCAAGGTCCTACAACAACCTTACAGCAAACTAACTATAGGAGGAAGCAGCCAAGCTTCTTCCAATACTTTGGTCCAATTTCAATGATTGCAAGGGTGGACAGGGCTTATAGACTACAACTACCAGAAACTTGCAAAGTGCTATTTTCATGTCTCACTAAAGAAGTGTTGACACCTAAACTCTAAATGGGACTTTCTTGAGTGTGATGCACAAGGGATTGATAGCTGCTGAGACCAGTCAAGCTTTTGGAGAGGAAGTTGTCAAGCAGAAAATAGATGGGTGTTTGGATTACTCCATGGAGCAATGGTAAGAAGAGGTGTACATGGGAAGATTTGGCAGATATTGGTCAAGGTTCTAATTTGTGCTTGATTTGAGGACAGATCTTTGGAAGAGGAGTATTGTTTATATGCTAAAACCCATGAGACTACTATGCCTAACTAGAAGCTGGAGGACTAAGTGTACTATTTAACCATCATTTCTCCTTCTCCTTCAAGACTCTGCTCATTCAACACTTTACCGAATTCATCTCTGCTGTCAGTGCCAATGTCAGCTGCTATTGAGTTTCACACGTCATGGATACTCTGATATGGTCCCAAATAGGTCACCGCCATTTCTCTATCATTAAACATAGTCCTATAAGTAGCATTTACCTTTCACTTTTCTTTCAAGTTGTAAGATTGGTTCTCTTTTCTCTCTCATTCATTGTAAACTCATCTTTTAATACAATTTTGACAATATCCTTTGAATTACTTTCTTCTTTTGTGATTCTAGGTGTATTGTGTTGGTACTCTTGTATTCACTATAATCTGAGTAAGCGTATATCAAACAACACACAACTTGGTTCGAATTTTTGGCTTCAAGATCCTTTGGAGGGTCTCAGGTAGGTTTCTTTATGTATTTTGTGTTTTGGTCTTTGAACGAACCAAAGAAGGATTACAACAAATTTGTTATAAATCTTTTTTTTTGTTAGGATATAAATGAAGCTATGCTTCAAAAAAAAAGTGATGATTTTTTCTTTTGTTTGATTGACTTTCAAAAGTATTGATATTACTTTCAATAACACTAAAGAAGATGACCGAGATCTTATAATTATTTTCTTTTCAGCTTCTAGTTTTGTTTGTGGTTAGATAAATTTGGAGATGGGATTAGGATACTGATGGATTTGTGTTGGTTTGAACTTGTTCTTGGCTGTGGTTGACTTCGACAGTTAAGATATGTGTAGTCTTGCGATTTTCTTTTCTTTTTTTCTTTTTTTTTGATTGCAACTAATGATGTTGTAACTGAAGTCACAAAGAGTTGGTATGGTTTGGTCAACTGGGGTTGTAGGCATGGTGGTGAAAGTGCCCAAAAAATGATGTGGTTTGAAGATGGTGATAGTTGTCTATTTATAATGACGATGACATTAACGTTGGAGACCTTTGTTATTCATCTTCCTATATGGTTGATATACTTAACATGTAAATGCCCATTATGTGAATATTAATTGAGATGTTTGAGTTGCTTGAAATCAATGTACACATATTAATTGAGATGTTTGAGTTGGTTAGAATCAATGTTAAAGGCTTCATATGATAAAATCAATTCTTGAGACATTTATTATGACCATTTTACATTTATAGGCTACTTAAGCTTTTAGTATACAAGTAATTCAGACCCGTGCATTGCACACGGGCTCTATCTAATTGGTCATAGTGTAATGTGTGGTAATTATTTTCGTCATTAGATTTGTAAGTTGTGATGGTATCACAACTTTTGTAAGTAAAGTAATGAAGACCTGTGCGTTGCACATGGGTTGTATCTAAGTGTTCGTAGTGTAACCTTAGGCACTTATTTTTGTCATTATATATCTAAGTTGTGATGGTATCACACCTTTTTGTAAGCATGGCACACATTTAAAATAATTTCTTTTAAAAGGGGTTGTATGTAAGTGTTCATAGTGTATTCTTCGGCCCTTGAGTTTTCATAGATTTAAAAACGTGCATTGCACATGGGCTGTATAGAATTTTTTATAGCGTAATATTCGGCATTTATTTTCGTCATTTTATATTTAAGTTGTCATGGTGTCACACATTTGCTAAACTTTATACGTATTTAAAATACTTTATTGAGTTGAACATGGGCTATATATAATTTTTTATATCGTAATCTTTGGCACTTATTTTCGTCATTATATATCTAAGTTGTGATAGTATCACATTTCTAAGCATGACACACATTTAGAGTGTGTTTGGTAGAGAGAAAAGAAAGAGGAGAAATGGAATTGGATTGAATTCTCTTGTTTGGTAGAGAGAAATAAAATGGAGGAGAATTGAAGGGAAATTGATAGAGAGTTACAGAGAAATGGTAATATAATTTGGTTAACCTCTATTTCCATCATTTTGGTGGAGAATTTAGAGAAATGAGTTTTTTCCTTTTATTTTTATTTATTTTTTTTTGTAAGTTTTTTATTTCTTATAATTTTGTTTAAGTTTTATTTTTTTAAAAAAATTATTTATTTATTTTTTATTTTTTTAAATTTATTTTTATAAAATTAATTAAAAAAATTATTTAAAAAATATTTTTTCTAAATAACAATTCTATAAAAACTATGTTTTAAAAAAATATTTTTTTAATAGAATTGTAATTTAGAAAAAATAAATTGTTAAATAATTTTTTTAATTAATTTTATAAAAATAAATTTAAAAAATAAAAAATAAATAAATAATTATTTTTAAATAACTTTTTTTTACAAAAAAATTAAAAAAAAAATTATATGTATATTTTTTTGAATTGTTATTTAGAAAAAATAAATTCTTTAAAAAAATCAACAAACAAATACATGTGAGTCTCATATGATAAAATGTTATTAATTATTTTTTTTTCATTTCTTGGGTCAAGTCTCTGTTGTTACCAAACATTAGAATTGAACAAAATTCTCTAGTGATTTTTATTCTCTGGATTTCTATTCTCTACTTTATTTCATTTCTTTGAAATTCTGTCAACCAAACGTGCCCTTAAAATAATTTATTGACATTAAAAGAGTATATGTAAAGAGACTTTTTTCAAGATGTTACATTGAAAAGAGTCTCTTCACATGTAATTTTTTAATATGTATAAGTTACATAAATTATTTTAAATATGAAGCGATGACATTAATGTTGAAAACCTTTTATATTTATCCCCGTGCGATGAACATAGGTTTGGACTGCCTCAGGACCCATGCAATGCACACATGTTGGATCTAATTGTTTTTTTGTAATGTTCGGGACTAATTTTCGGTTCATGTTTGAAACTCTCATTTTTTGTGAAAGGCGGACTTCGTTGTTCAAATAAATTACATTATTAAAAGCGAACTATAAAACAAATTTCCTTTTTAATAAAACTATAAAAACATAAAACATTAAAGTAATTAGTATATTCAAGAGTATAAATTATAACTCGTATAATAAAAAATCAGATCCAATGACCCAAGTCCGAATCATAAACCCGCTCCAATCAATCAATAGACCCAACATTTAACTAAACACAATTTTCTTCTTCTTTATATACTTCTTCGATCTAGAAGATTCTCATTGTTAAGATGATAGTGTGAAGATATTTTTATTATATTTTCATTATATACTATCGTTTTCAATATGTAACATCGACATAATTTAGACAGTCATATCAAATATCAAAGTCACGCAATATTCCAAGACGTTTAATTAAGAAAGTGATATTAACACACCGCAAGACAAAAAACTACATTAAAAGCAAAAATATTAAAATGCACCAACAAAGTGTAGTAATAATTATTGACTGAAAATTGAATGCTTGTCACATTATTTTCAATAAACTTACATGTTAACGAATCAATAGTATTAACCCGTTTATCAGTATTACATGAGGTAAAATATTGCATGTTTAATTTCTAACGTACTATTAATATGAATGCTAAGTATTCATTCCACCGGTGGCCGTGGCCTTGTTCTTGTTGTTGTTGTCTTTGTCGTTGTTGGTCATTGGCCTTTTGCATATTTTGTTCTTGATACAATTTTTGTAACTTCTCGATCTCTTTCTTTAATGCTTCTTGACACGCTGCAAAAAAACAATTAGATATAGTTGATCGTTAGTAACTTAAATACACTTAATCAATATATTGCATTTTTTTATCAAAGTAAAAATGTTCGTGCATGTTCCACTTAATTGATAAGACAACGATGTGTGGGATCTCTTAAACCATTAGAGAAGATGATGTTACTACCAAAACTCCTAAGCACCATCTTTATGTCCTACATTGTTACATACACAAAACACACGTGAAATTTACATAAAACAATATAAATCNATAAATTTAAAAAATAAAAAATAATAATAAATATTTTTTTTTAAATAATTTTTTTTAAATAAAATTTAAAAAACATTAAAAAAAATTATATGTATATTTTTTAGAATTGTTATTTAGAAAAAATAAATTCTTTAAAAAAATCAACAAACAAATACATGTGAGTCTCATATGATAAAATGTTATTAATTAATTTTTTTTTCATTTCTTGGGTCAAGTCTCTGTTGTTACCAAACATTATAATTGAACAAAATTCTCTACTGATTTTTATTCTCTGGATTTCTATTCTCTACTTTATTTCATTTCTTTGAAATTTTCTCAACCAAACGTGCCCTTAAAAGAATTTATTGACATTAAAAGAGTATATGTAAAGAGACTTTTTTCAAGATGTTACATTGAAAAGAGTCTCTTCACATGTAATTTTTTAATATGTATAAGTTACATAAATTATTTTAAATATGAAGCGATGACATTAATGTTGGAGACCTTTCATATTCATCCCCGTGCGATGCACACAGGTTTGGACTGCCTCAGGACCCATGCAATGCACACATATTGGATCTAATTGTTTTTTTGTAATGTTCGGGACTAATTTTCGGTTCATGTTTGAAACTCTCATTTTTTGTGAAAGGCGAACTTCGTTGTTCAAATAAATTACATTATTAAAAGCGAACTATAAAACAAATTTCCTTTTTAACAAAACTATAAAAACATAAAACATTAAAGTAATTAGTATATTCAAGAGTATAAATTATAACTCGTATAATAAAAAATCAGATCCAATGACCCAAGTCTGAATCATAAACCCGCTCCAATCAATCAATAGACCCAACATTTAACTAAACACAATTTTCTTCTTCTTTATATACTTCTTCGATCTAGAAGATTCTCATTGGGTGTGAAGATATTTTTATTATATACTATCGTTTTCAATATGTAACATCGACATAATTTACACAGTCATATCAAATATCAAAGTCACGCAATATTCCAAGACGTTTAATTAAGAAAGTGATATTAACACACCGCAAGACAAAAAACTACATTAAAAGCAAAAATATTAAAATGCACCAACAAAGTGTAGTAATAATTATTGACTAAAAATTGAATGCTTGTCACATTATTTTCAATAAACTTACTTGCTAACGAATCAATAGTATTAACCCGTTTATCGGTATTACATGAAGTAAAATATTGCATGTTTAATTTCTAACGTACTATTAATATGAATGCTAAGTATTCATTCCACCGGTGGCCGTGGCCTTGTTCTTATTGTTCTTGTCTTTGTCGTTGTTGGTCATTGGCCTTTTGCATGTTTTGTTCTTGATACAATTTTTGTAACTTCTCGATCTCTTTCTTTAATGCTTCTTGACGCGCTGCAAAAAAAACAATTAGATATAGTTGATCGTTAGTAACTTAAATACAGTTAATCAATATATTGCATTTTTTTTATCAAAGTAAAAATGTTCGTGCATGTTCCACTTAATTGATAAGACAACGATGTGTGGGATCTCTTAAACCATTAGAGAAGATGATGTTACTACCAAACCTCCTAAGCACCATCTTTATGTCCTACATTGTTACACACACAAAACACATGTGAAATTTACATAAAACAATATAAATCAATATGCTAAATAAGTAAGACGATATGATGCTTACTTTACCACCATAATAAGTTGTAGCCCAATGTGCACGCGGTGTGGAGGAAGTTGTGGTTTGCTGTGTGTAATTTTGGACACATTATACAATTGATAAAATATTTGTAACTCATGGACGGGAAGGTAAAAGGACTAACTACTAATTGGTGTGTTTAATTTATGCATTCATGGCATTTTTGGTTTGTATTCTTTGAGGTTTAGAGATGGCTTGAAACATGTTGTACTGTACAAACTTTTGTGCATGATTCCTCATGCAAAACATATTGTACCGTACAAACTTTTGTGCACAATACCTCTTGCGCATTAAATTAAGCACTTCAATCTTTAGATAATATCTTATATCATAAAAGCTTAAGTAGCCTTATAAATGTAAGTGGTCATAATAAATGGCTCACAAATTGAAAGTGAAATGTGGAGGCTTCATGTGTTAGTACATTGATTTAATAGTCATGCATAAGGATAAGTACATAGGATATGAAGTGTTTGGTGCCATGAATGCATAAATTAAACACACCAATTAGTGTTAGTCTTTTTACCTTCCCGTCCATGAGTTACAAATATTTTATCAACTATATAATGTGTCAAAAATCACACACAACAAACCACAACTTCCTCCACACCTCATGCACATTGGGCTACAACTTATTATGGTGGTAAAGTAAGCATCATATCGTCTTACTTATTTAGCATATTGATTTATATTGTTTTATGTAAATTTCACGTGTGTTTTGTGTGTGTAACAATGTAGGACATAAAGATGGTGCTTAGGAGGTTTAGTAGTAACATCATCTTCTCTAATGGTTTAAGAGATCCTACACATCGTTTTTTTATCAATTAAGTGGTACATGCATGAACATTTTTACTTTGATCGAAAATGCAATATATTGATTAATTGTATTTAAGTTACTAACGATCATATCTAATTGTTTTTTGTAGCGCGTCAAGAAGCATTAAAGAAAGAAATCGAGAAGTCACAAAAATTGTATCAAGAACAAAACATGAAAAAGCCCAATGAACAATAACGAAAAAGGCAACAACAACAAGAACAACAACAAAAACAAGAACGACGCCACGGCCATCGGTGGGATGAATACTTAGCATTCATATTAATATACGTTACAAATTAAACATGCAATATTTTACTTCATGTAATACCGATAAATAGGCTAATACTATTGATTCGTTAGCAAGTAAGTTTATTGAAAATAATGTGACAAGCATTCAATTTTTAGTCAATAATTATTACTACACTTTGTTGGTGCATTTTAATATTTTTGCTCTTAATGTAGTTTTTTGTCTTGCGGTGTGTTAATGTCACTTTTTTAATTAAACGTCTTGAAATATTGCGTGACTTTGATACTTGATATGACTATGTAAGTTATGTCGATGTTACATATTGAAAATGGTAGTATATAATAAAAATATCTTCACACTATCATCTTTATCCATAAATGGTGCAAAGCAATAGACTATAGATAAAACAAATACGTATTAATGATTCGGGTAATCATATTCACAATTAGTATCGGCAATTAAGCGATTATGTTATTTTGAGAATTTATCATTTATATAATTTTACTGTAGTTTAAATCTTACATAATAAGTAATATCATTTTGACGATTTATGTAGTTTAAACAATATAGATATACCATTTATATAATCTATTGTAAATTAAATTTAAATCTTACTCAATAAGTAATATCACTATAGAGATTAATTGATTATCTTAATATGATTTTAGTTTCATTTGTAGAATGACAAACAAATTTGGCAATATGAAATTGTTATATTAGTTATTAAGAGTAGAAAAATTATATTTTGAGATTGATGTCTTCAAATATATTTATATATGCAATATGGTACAAATTAAATATACTAACAATATTGGACCGATTTTCACAACAATAAAAAATATTGAAACTTAAATGGTTTTCGTGCATAAAATAAAGTTCGAGTAATTAAGCGTAGTAATTTGGAGCTACCGTATTTGATATGATAAACCGAAAGGATAATTAATTGTCACAAGCTAGATCTCAAAATATAGAGAATATCCACTTTGTTACGATTTTATATAAGGGTTACATTTATTTTGAAAGAACCGTATGCGTTTAACCTCCCTTTGACATTTAGTATGTAACTTATACATATTAAAAAATTACATGTGAAGAGACTCTTTTAAATGTAGCATTTTGAATAAAGTCTCTTCACATANGTTTAGGAGGTTTAGTAGTAACATCATCTTCTCTAATGGTTTAAGAGATCCTACACATCGTTTTCTTATCAATTAAGTGGTACATGCATGAACATTTTTACTTTGATCGAAAATGCAATATATTGATTAATTGTATTTAAGTTACTAACGATCATATCTAATTGTTTTTTGTAGCGCGTCAAGAAGCATTAAAGAGAGAAATCGAGATGTCACAAAAATTGTATCAAGAACAAAACATGAAAAAGGCCAATGAACAATAACGAAAAAGGCAACAACAACAAGAACAACAACAAAAACAAGAACGACGCCACGGCCATCGGTGGGATGAATACTTAGCATTCATATTAATATAGGTTACAAATTAAACATGCAATATTTCACTTCATGTAATACCGATAAATGGGCTAATACTATTGATTCGTTAGCAAGTAAGTTTATTGAAAATAATGTGACGAGCATTCAATTTTTAGTCAATAATTATTACTACACTTTGTTGGTGCATTTTAATATTTTTGCTCTTAATGTAGTTTTTTGTCTTGCGGTGTGTTATTGTCACTTTTTTAATTAAACGTCTTGAAATATTGCGTGACTTTGATACTTGATATGACTATGTAAGTTATGTCGATGTTACATATTGAAAATGGTAGTATATAATAAAAATATCTTCACACTATCATCTTTATCCATAAATGGTGCAAGGCAATAGACTATAGATAAAACAAATACGTATTAATTATTCGGGTAATCATATTCACAATTAGTATCGGCAATTAAGCGATTATGTTATTTTGAGAATTTATCATTTATAAAATTTTACTGTAGTTTAAATCTTACATAATAAGTAATATCATTTTGACGATTTATGTAGTTTAAACAATATAGACATACCATTTATATAATCTATTGTAAATTAAATTTAAGTCTTACTCAATAAGTAATATCACTATGGAGATTAATTGATTATCGTAATATGATTTTAGTTTCATTTGTAGAATGACAAACAAATTTGGCAATATGAAATTGTTATATTAGTTATTAAGAGTAGAAAAATTATATGTTGAGATTGATGTCTTCAAATATATTTATATATGCAATATGGTACAAATTAAATATACTAACAATATTGGACCGATTTTCACAACAATAAAAAATATTGAAACTTAAATGGTTTTTGTGCATAAAATAAAGTTCGAGTAATTAAGCGTAGTAATGTGAAGCTACCGTATTTGATATGATAAACCGAAAGGATAATTAATTGTCACAAGCTAGATCTCAAAATATAGAGAATATCCACTTTGTTACGATTTTATATAAGGGTTACATTTATTTTGAAAGAACCGTATGCGTTTAACCTCCCTTTGACATTTAGTATGTAACTTATACATATTAAAAAATTACATGTGAAGAGACTCTTTTAAATGTAACATTTTGAATAAAGTCTCTTCACATATACTCTTTTAATGTCAATAAACTATTTTAAATGTGTGTCATGCTTAGAAAATGTGTGATACCATCACAACTTAGATATATAATGACGAAAATAAGTGCCAAAAATTACGCTATGAACACTTATAGATAACGAAAATTAGTGTTGAACAATACACTATGAACATTTAGATTAAGCCCGTGTGCATCACACGAGTCTGAATGACTCGGTCTAAATATAAAAGTCACCAAACAACTAATTAAACTCATTCATCTTAAACTCATGTGATGCTTACAAAAGTTGTAATACCATCACAACTTACAAACCTAATGATGAAAATAAATACCACACATTACACTATGACCAATTAGATAGAGCCTGTGTGCAACGCACGGGTCTGAATGACTAGTAGAAGATATACTTTTCATGTTGTTTAAACTACCTTGTACCATACTACAATTTGTGCACAAATCCTCTTGCACATTAAATTAAGCAACCCAATATTGTGTAATTGATATACTTTTGATGTTGCTTAAACTACCTTGTATCGTACAAATTTTTATGCACAAATCCTCTTGCACATTAAATTTAGCCACTTAATCATTCAATTACTCGAATCACTAATTCCAACTCCTATGTATTTACCCTTATGCATGACTATTAAATCAATGTACTAGCACATGAAGCCTCCATATTTCACTTTCAATTCATCAAACATTTATTGTAGGCACTTTGCATTTATAAGACTACAACTACCTTGTACCATACTACAATTTGTGCACAAATCCTCTTGCACATTAAATTAAGCAACCCAATATTGTGTAATTGATATACTTTTGATGTTGCTTAAACTACCTTGTACCGTACAAATTTTTATGCACAAATCCTCTTGCACATTAAATTTAGCCACTTAATCATTCAATTACTCGAATCACTAATTCCAACTCCTATGTACTTACCCTTATGCATGACTATTAAATCAATGTACTAACACATGAAGCCTCCATATTTCACTTTCAATCATCAAACATTTATTGTAGGCACTTTGCATTTATAAGACTACTTAAGCTTTGTTGGGAATAATGCTAACAGTTACCACTGATAAGCTTTATGGAAGACACTGCTGAAGAATGCACTAGCAGTGGAAACACATTACCACTGCTAGTACATATTATTACCACTGCTGTTAGGATAACTGTAATGTACTCGTGTATAGATAAGTATAGAAAATATCTTGTGTATATTCTATTTAGATATCATTATACTTATCTTGTAGAGGACTCCTTGTGCTATAAAAGAAGGTCCTTGGTCAATGTTCTAGGCACGAATTACCCTAGAGAGCTTCAAGGTGTAACCCTAGTGATAAGCAAGATCACTCGTATTATTCTTAATAAGATTGAAGCTTTGTGTTATACTGTTCTCACTTACAATACATCATACAATCCATCTTCTAAGTATTACTAAGTATATTCCGCGTGCTTAATAATATAACTCAAAGTATCAATAACTCAAGGTGTGTGTTTGATCCATCAAGTGGTATCAGAGCCAGGTTCTGATACTTTGATTTAGAAGATCCAAGGAATAAGCTTAACCAACTCACTCAGATCAATGGAGATGGAAAACAACCAGTCCAACTCTGCTCCAAGGCTTCCTAAGCTCAAACTCAATGAGTTTGAGATGTGGAGGATAATGATTGAGCAGTACTTTCTCATTCAATATTATGCTTTGTGGGAGATCATCTTAACTGGTGACTCTTTCAAAGTTGGTGACAAAGAAGTAACGATTGTTTCTGTACCTTCTACTACTGATGAAAGAACACAAAAGAAGAATGATATGAAGGCCAGAAGTTTATTGCTAATGAATCTTCCTAAAGACCATATCATTGCTTTCAGCAAGTTCAAGACAGCAAAAGAACTGTTTGAAGAGATCTGCTCAGTGTTTGGTGGCAATGATGCTACTAAGAAGACACAAAAGACATTGTTGAAGCAAAGTTATGAAAATTTCTCTGCTTCAAGCAATGAATCTCTTGACAGCATCTTTACCAAACTCCATAAGATTGTCACACAATTAACTGTGTTTGGAATTGAGGTAGATCAGGCAGACCTCAATTTGAAGTTTCTAAGAAGTTTGCCTGCTGAGTTTCATACTAATGTTACAGTCTGGGAAAATAAACTAGAGATTGAAACGATGAAGCTCAATGATCTTTACAATAACTTCAAACTCATTGAACAAATATTGAAGAAGGCGGGGAAGCTTGGTACAAGCTCTAGTAGCTTGGCATTGGTGTCAACCTCTGTTGATAATGATGATTCTGAAGATGACAGTGATGATGAGATTGCCACTGCTGGTTCTTCAGTTTCCACTGGTAATGCTATTGTTACCACTGCAGGTTCAAAGAAGAAGGTTGTTGGTATTGGAGATCCTACCTTTTATGCCTTTATCTCCACTCAAGTTAATGGCTCAATATTAACTCATGAAGACATTGAGCAAATTGATGATGATGACTTGGAGGAGATGGACATAAAGTGGCAAATAGCCCTTCTTAGCATGAGGGCTAGGAAATTCTACAAAAAGACTGGCAAGCCCATACACATCAATGGAAGTGAAACTGGAGGGTTTGATAAAAAGAAAGTAGAATGTTTCAACTGTCACAAGTTGGGACATTTTGCTAGAGAATGCAGAAGACCAAGGAAGCAGGATAATAGATCCACTTGGTACAAGCAAAAGAAAGAACCAACTATGGAGGAACCAAAGGCAATGCTGGCAATTGATGGTGTGAGTTATGATTGGAGTTTCATGGCTGATGATGAAGAGAAACAACCTTTAGATGCTGCTTTCATTGCAACAGAACATGCTCTCATGGCCTTCTCTGACTCTGAGGTACAAAACTTTGAAAGTTGCTCTAAAACATGTAGGGCTTCTAGAGAATGTGAAAGGCTTAATGAATTATATGAAAACCAAAGAACAGAGTTGTTTGCTGCTAATTATAATGTGTCAAACCTTAGAAGAGGCATATCCGTATTAGAAAAACAACTAGAGCATTATAGAGAAAATGAGACAAAATATAATGATGATATGGTTGTTCTTAGAAGAGAGTTAGATCATAAGATAGCAGTGAATGAGGCACTTAAAGAAGAGTTTGAGAGACTTAGAAAGATAAATGAGAATGTCAATTTATCTGTTGACACCTTATATTATCAGTCTAAGTCAATTGATAAAATTTGGGAAGCACAAATCACTAGCAAAGCTAAGTCTAGTTTAGGATACAATACAGTTCCTCCACCACTAAGGGGTGTTCCAGCACCTCCTGGCATAGATTTAGTTCATACAGGTCTAGAAGAATTTCAGGAACCTAGTCTTGAATATGGCCCTCCCAAATTTGTGAAAAGTGAGGAAGAAGTTAAGCATGAATCTGATGTTTTTGATAGTGCAAGTGACTCATATGTAGTAGATGAGAGTGTTAAAAAGAATGTAGAGACTTCTATCCCACAAGTTGTTAATACTATTACAGAGGAACCTAGGAAACAAGTTAATAAACCTAGACCAACGGTAAGGTATGCTGAGATGTATAGAAACAAGTCATCAACTCCTAGGGGTAACCAGAGGAGTTGGAATCATGTAAAATCTCAACAACTAGGTAGTGAGTTTGTCATGAACAATAAAGCATGTTATATCTGTGGTAGCTTTGAACATTTACATGCTAATTGTGTCTATCATGTTGGGAGAAGGGAAGTTTATGCTAATTGTGATTTTTAACAAGTTTCAAAAAAAATCACACCCTAATGCACACAACAACATGATCCCAAGAGCACTTCTATTGATGAGAGGGCTTAAACCTTTTTCCACTGCTAAAACTGTTAACACTGCTCACCCTTAATCACCTGTTACAAGTGTAAAACCTAAAACAACTTTTGTTAAATCTGCACAAACAGGAAAAAGGACTTTTTACAACAAAAGGGTTCAATATAACCAACAGTGGGTACCAAAATCTAAACCAGCAGTTACCACTGCTCATTCAAAAGTTCCCACTGCTAGTGTTGTAAATAAGCACAGGGGTAACATGGGAAATGTCGTGAAGGCCTCAGCACGTTGGGAATGGAAACCTAAAGGAATTACCTCAACAACCAATCCCAATGGTGTATCAATGAATTTTGATAGATTTAACTATATTGATACACGAGGCAGATCCAAGTCAATCATGGCTTGGGTCTCCAAAAGAAACTAACTCCTTTATTATATGTGCAGGGACATCCCAAGACCAAGAGATCAGATCAAGGCTATACAGATAGTGGATGTTCAAGGCACATGACTGGCAACAAGTCCTATCTATCCAATTTTGAATATTTTGATGGACAGTCTGACGGCTTTGGAGGAGGAGTTATGTAACAACCGAGGCATTTCAGGTCATTATTTTTGCTACTTTAAATTACTTAATTTTTCTATTTTAAGTAAATTGTCTTTTGCCAGGAAAGTTACCTGCATACGTCGTAACACGTACACTTAAACTCGTAAATTGACTCTGACTATGCCCGGTCTACCATTTTATATGATTTATTTCCCCAACATACTTGTTTTCTCATGGAATATGTTAATATTCCATTTCTACGTGAAGTGTGCACTTTTTACGTTTTACGCGTTTTCGGCACGCGTTTTAAGCTTTAACGACTCTATGACACCCTAAAAGGCTCGGGAAATATATGAAATCCCAAATTAGATCATTTTAAGTTAAATGTAATATTTTTATGAAAATATTATCTTTATGACATTTATTTATACAAACTATGCATAAAACATTAACGATTTAGCTTCGTTGGCCTTTAAAATACATACCGTATCCAAAATCTTTGTACAAAAATCAAAATAAATCATCCCCATCCCCACTATCTCAAAACCCACGAAAATTTTATCATTTATTGAGTCATGATGTGTTGTTAAAGCTTTGCTAACATATAGTACGCTTGTCTATCCCATTTGCATGCATTATTCTAATAAAACACTAATATCTCTTTCTCTTCTCATTTCTATCACCACTTTCCCAATTTTCTTGTTTTCTCCACCCTTAGAACGAAATAAAACAGCTCCCAACACCCTTGATCTTTAATTTTTACTTGGTTTTGTTCATCTCCAATCAAAGATTAAGTGTTCTTGTTGGTTTCTCAATCTTGGTAAGTACCTTGCATCTTTTTAATCTCGTCTCTAAGATTACTAAAGATTTTTCTAGATCTAAGCTAAACAACTCTTGCATGTGTTATTTTTGAAGATGTGGATTCAAGTTTTCATAGGAAAATAGGTGTTAGATAGGTAGTGATTTGGTTAGTAGATGCAAGAGTTGGTTTGATTTAAATGGGTTTTGGTTAGTTGTTATTGATTTTTTCTATATGATTTTGTTTATAAAACTTGGTTTAGATCTACAAAATAAATCTTGAACTCCTAGAATTATTGAAGTTTTGAACTAATAAAAGGGTTGTAATGATTAACTTGAGCATGCATGAGGATTAGACACATTTAATACACTTAAAGCAACCATTGGGAATGGCCAAATCTGCCCAGTTTTTCAAGAGCCCAAAAACGACAATGCCCTTTTGTTCTCAATGGGTTTTAAGCTAAAACAAAAATATTTTGAGTTAGCCACATGTCTCAGGGTCATTTCCTCGAAAACCTTACATTCTAATTCATCCCGATGATTTTATTAAAAATCCTACACTAAAAGTTACCCAGAAATACATGTCAGTTTTAAATGGCCTAATACTCCAAAATCTTGCAAACAACCTTATGTTGGTCAAAACATGAAAGTTTGAGCTAAGACATGTAGAAAACGTTTCCCACTGGTCTTGTGTCCATTAGACCTGTATAACAAAAGATCTACTCATTTTCCTAAGCCTAATTGGATGCTGGAACTTTCAGAATTGACACACAGGGGTAAACTAGTAATTTTACCCGAGTTATGAAGTTCCATTTAAGTGAGGATTTGAATTTTGAAAAGTATAGAGTCATACCTTTCCAAGCATATAAAGTTCATAATTTTATTCCTTACGGTTTAGAAATGGCGACCCGATTAGTGCGTCATTTTCTTCATAATTCTAACAGCTTTGCATTTTAAACCATATAAGCATTTACAAACGCCTTTTCGACCCATGAATTGCTATAAAAATTTTAATTAAATTACCTTATGGTATTACAAGTATAAGTACTGAATAAAAAGATAATAATAAGCATTACACATCAATTCCCCGAGCCTAAGTCGTGTTGTATTTTATTTAGGTCATTTGTGACTTTTGCGGCTTTTCTCTCGACGTGCACTTTTCCGTATACTTCTACTACTTCATTCCGGGTGAGTTCATAGCCCCAATTTTTACTTCAATTGTTTTACAAACTTGGTGGGGGAGATACATGCTATATTACTTATGATCACAATTGCTTTGAAATGTATGCTATCCTGATATTATTATTGCCTAAGTTTCCCATAGCCTGAAAGTCCCTTCTATCATGAACCGTTAATTACATGCGTGTAAACACGAATGCTGTGAATAGATCTATTGGGACTGACATCCCTCACATTGGAATGCTGAGTTCTGCTACCATGTGTACTGTATTTGTAAATCGTTAGGTATATTGGCTATTACCTATTGTCGAAGGGCATATTATATTCTGCTAGAATTTCCTTGAATGCGTTAAAGTTCGGTGTCATGAGCTTAGGGCAATAATAACTTTTTCCGACTTTGTATTCGTTGCTTAGTCACTTTCATAAATTATATTGTGATCAACTGCTTATTATTAAACTCTATGGATTCCACTCAACCTTTGTGTTGACCTTTCTAGCATGTTTTATCTCAGGTCCTTAGGGCGATAGCAGGTGGGAAGCATATTCGAGTCTTTTGCATAAATGAAGACTTGCTTTTATTATAAACCATTCGATAAACTTTTGAACACTTTATGTTTATGTACTGATGCTTGGGACCACTTTATGTTGTAAAACTCTGAATTTCCTTTAATGTTATCGAATGGTATTGTATTTTCAAAACGTCTCAATATAGAGGTCGTTTTCTATGATTTAGACTGTGAAACTAATATGTAACTCCCCAAATTTCTATTCCGCTGCTTATCCAAATTTGGAAAGTAGCATACAAGTTAGAACTACCAGAAGAACTTCAAGCCATTCACAACACTTTTCACGTTTCAAACATGAAGAAATGTTTGTCTGATGAGAGTCTCGTCATTCCATCAGACGAGATTCGAATTGACGATAAGCTGCATTTCATTGAAAAACCTGTTGAAGTCATGGACCGTGAAGTAAAACAACTGAAACAAAGCCGTATTCCCATTGTTAAGGTACGTTGGAATTCCCGTCGTGGACCCGAGTACACATGGGAGCGAGAAGACCAAATGCAACAAAAGTACCCTCACCTTTTTCCCGACACGCCGGCAACCGATAAGACAAACCGAATCACGAGGGCGTGATTCCTTTTAACGGCGGGGTGATGTAACAACCGAGGCATTTCAGGTCATTATTTTTGCTACTTTAAATTACTTAATTTTTCTATTTTAAGTAAATTGTCTTTTGCCGGGAAAGTTACCCGCGTACGTCGTAACACGTACACTTAAACTCGTAAATTGACTCTGACTATGGCCGGTATACCATTTTATATGATTTATTTCCCCAACATACTTTTTTCTCATGGAATATGTTAATTTTCCATTTCTACGTGAAGTGTGCACTTTTTACGTTTTACGCGTTTTCGGCACGCGTTTTAAGCTTTAACGACTCTATGACACCCCGAAAGGCTCGGGAAATATATGAAATCCCAAATTAGATCATTTTAAGTTAAATTTAATATTTTTATGAAAATATTATCTTTATGACATTTATTTATACAAACTATGCATAAAACATTAACGATTTAGCTTTGTTGGCCTTTAAAATACATACCGTATCCAAAATCTTTGTACAAAAATCAAAATAAATCATCCCCATCCCCACTATCTCAAAACCCACGAAAATTTTATCATTTATTGAGTCATGATGTGTTGTTAAAGCTTTGCTAACATATAGTACGCTTGTCTATCCCATTTGCATGCATTATTCTAATAAAACACTAATATCTCTTTCTCTTCTCATTTCTATCACCACTTTCCCAATTTTCTTGTTTTCTCCACCCTTAGAACGAAATAAAACAGCTCCCAACACCCTTGATCTTTAATTTTTACTTGGTTTTGTTCATCTCCAATCAAAGATTAAGTGTTCTTGTTGGTTTCTCAATCTTGGTAAGTACCTTGCATCTTTTTAATCTCGTCTCTAAGATTACTAAAGATTTTTCTAGATCTAAGCTAAACAACTCTTGCATGTGTTATTTTTGAAGATGTGGATTCAAGTTTTCATAGGAAAATAGGTGTTAGATAGGTAGTGATTTGGTTAGTAGATGCAAGAGTTGGTTTGATTTAAATGGGTTTTGGTTAGTTGTTATTGATTTTTTCTATATGATTTTGTTTATAAAACTTGGTTTAGATCTACAAAATAAATCTTGAACTCCTAGAATTATTGAAGTTTTGAACTAATAAAAGGGTTGTAATGATTAACTTGAGCATGCATGAGGATTAGACACATTTAATACACTTAAAGCAACCATTGGGAATGGCCAAATCTGCCCAGTTTTTCAAGAGCCCAAAAACGATAATGCCCTTTTGTTCTCAATGGGTTTTAAGCTAAAACAAAAATATTTTGAGTTAGCCACATGTCTCAGGGTCATTTCCTCAAAAACCTTACATTCTAATTCATCCCGATGATTTTATTAAAAATCCTACACTAAAAGTTACCCAGAAATACATGTCAGTTTTAAATGGCTAATACTCCAAAATCTTGCAAACAACCTTATGTTGGTCAAAACATGAAAGTTTGAGCTAAGACATGTAGAAAACGTTTCCCACTAGTCTTGTATCCATTAGACCTGTATAACAAAAGATCTACTCATTTTCCTAAGCCTAATTGGATGCTGGAACTTTCAGAATTGACACACAGGGGTAAACTAGTAATTTTACCCGAGTTATGAAGTTCCATTTAAGTGAGGATTTGAATTTTGAAAAGTATAGAGTCATACCTTTCCAAGCATATAAAGTTATAATTTTATTCCTTACGGTGTAGAAATGGCGACCCGATTAGTGCGGCATTTTCATCATAATTCTAACAGCTTTGCATTTTAAACCATATAAGCATTTACAAACGCCTTTTCGACCCATGAATTGCTATAAAAATTTTAATTAAATTACCTTATGGTATTAGAAGTATAAGTACTGAATAAAAACATAATAATAAGCATTACACATCAATTCCCCGAGCCTAAGTCGTGTTGTATTTTATTTAGGTCATTTGTGACTTTTGCGGCTTTTCTCTCGACGTGCACTTTTCCGTATACTTCTACCACTTCATTCCGGGTGAGTTCATAGCCCCAATTTTTTTTACTTCAATTATNTTTTAAACCATATAAGCATTTACAAACGCCTTTTCGACCCATGAATTGCTATAAAAATTTTAATTAAATTACCTTATGGTATTAGAAGTATAAGTACTGAATAAAAACATAATAATAAGCATTACACATCAATTCCCCGAGCCTAAGTCGTGTTGTATTTTATTTAGGTCATTTGTGACTTTTGCGGCTTTTCTCTCGACGTGCACTTTTCCGTATACTTCTACCACTTCATTCCGGGTGAGTTCATAGCCCCAATTTTTTTTACTTCAATTATTTAAAAACTCCATGGGGGAGATACATTCTATAAATATTTACGATCACAATGCTTTGAAATTGTATGCTATCCTGACATTATTATTGCCTAAGTTTCCCATAGCCTGAAAGTCCCTTCACTCATGAACTGTTAATTACATGCGTGTAAACACGAATGCTGTGAATAGATCTATTGGGACTGACATCCCTCACATTGGAATGTTGAGTTCTGCTACCATGTGTACCGTATTTGTAAATTGTTAGGTATATTGGCTATTACCTATTGTCAAAGGGCATATTTATATTCTCTTCTTGTATCTGAGAAATCGTTAAAGTTCGGTGTCATGAGCTTAGGGCAATAATAACTATTTCTGACTTTGTATTTGTTGCTTAGTCACTATCATAAACTAAATTATATTGTGATCAACTGCTTATCAATTAAACTCTATGGATTTAACTCAACCTTTGTGTTGACCTTTTTAGCATGTTTTATCTCAGGTTTTAAGGCATGAAGGTCTTGGATGGAGTCGCACGGATATCATTTGGAGAGTTGGCATATTTTCACAGTTGAAGAGACTATCTTTTAAAGATTTATGTTATGTATAAAAAAATTTGTGATTTTTTTGAAAACATTCGGTTTTATGGAAACTGTTGGGACCTCTTTGCAAACTCTGAGTTTTAATGTATCAAATGTGAAACACTTTTAAAACGTCTCTTTTGAAAGGTCGTTTTCCATGACTTGTAGTTTGTGCTATGAAGTAATACTCCAGTGACACTATCTTCTGCTGCGATATTTTGGGGGTGTTACAAGTTATGGTAAAGTTACTAGTAAATGTGTAATTAAAACTGGTAACTTGGATTTTGAACCTGTGTACTATGTAAAAAAGCTTAAGTATAATCTCTTTAGTGTGTCACAGATGTGTGACAAGCAAAACAATGTTCTTTTTACTGAAGATATGTGCTTTGTTCTCTCTAAGGATTTTAAGATGCCTGATGAAAGTAAGATTCTTCTTATGATTCCTAGAAAAGGCAACTTATATAGCTTTGATATGAATAACATTGTTGCTAAAGATGATTATACTTGCTTGCTTGCAAAGGCCACAGTGGATGAATCCATGCTATGGCATAGAAGATTTGGTCATATAAATTTCAAAACCATAAATAAGATTGTTAAAGATGGTTTGGTAAGAGGCTTGCCTCAGAAAAGATTTGAAAATGATCAAACCTGTGTTGCTTGTCTCAAAGGCAAACAACACAGAGCTTCTTGCAGGTCAAAATTGTTTAACTCTATTGCTCACCCACTTCAAATGTTACATATGGACTTGTTTGGTCCTACATCTGTGAGTAGCATAAATCTTAAGAAGTATTGTCTTGTTGTGACTGATGATTTTAGTAGGTTTACATGGGTTTTCTTTCTTAGAACTAAGGATGAGACAACTAGAATCCTTAAGACCTTTATAATAGAAAAAGAAAAACCAAAATGATATGAAAGTTAAAATCATTAGGTGTGACAATGGGACAGAGTTTAAGAATAGAGTTATGGATGATTTTTGTAGAGATAAAGGTATTAAAAGAGAATTTAGTGTAGCTAGAACTCCTCAACAAAATGGTGTAGCTGAGAGGAGAAATAGGACACTAATAGAGGCTGCTAGAACCATGTTGGCAGATTCAAAATTGCCAATCAGATTTTGGGCTGAAGCAGTTAACACTGCTTGTTATGTGCAAAACAGGGTTTTAGTAGTAAAAACAAAGAACAAGACACCTTACGAGTTATTTAGAGGTAGACCCCCTATCCTAGACTTCATGAGACCATTTGGATGTCATGTCACTATTCTCAATACCATAGATCATCTGGGTAAATTTGAAGAGAAATCTGATGAAGGGTATTTTGTTGGGTATTCCATGGTTAGTAAAGCTTTTAGAGTATTCAACTTAAGGACCCAAAAGATTGAAGAAAATCTGCATGTTGAGTTCCTAGAAAACAAAGTGAATGTCAAAGGAACTGGTCCAGAAAGGCTGTTGATCTTGATACTCTAACCCATACCATGAACTATGTGCCTATCTCTACAGGTACATCTACTAATGATTTTGCAGGTTCAGAAGAGTTTGTTGATGATGATGAACCAAGCAAGGATCAAGAGCATGATCAAGATGAATTCATTTTGCCAATTTGGGACTATGCAGATAATGATGATGTTTCAAAGACTGGAGATGCTCAACCTTCTAATGATTCTGGAAAAGAAGGTGATGGCAATATGAATACTGAAAATCCTGAAAGCAGTGGGAATTCAGATTCCACTGCTATACCAGAAGTTTCCACTGCTACACCAGATGTGGAAAATACAACTCCAGTTACACAGGAAGCTCAAGCCAGTGATGTTGAAATCTCAAATATGCCAAATGAGATTACAATTCCTCAAACTCCCCATACCTTAATTCATAAATCACATCCTCTTGAAAATGTGATTGGGGATGTAAACTCACTAGTGAAGACTAGAAGGCAATCTAAATTGCCTGACATTCATGGCTTTATCACTGAAATTTATGAATCTAAGGATCATGAAGGCAAGAATGAATGTCTTTTCATGTGTTTTCTGTCACAAATGGAACCAAAGAATGTATTCAAGGCACTTGAAGATGAAAGTTGGGTGGAAGCAATGCAAGAAGAGTTGCTTCAGTTCAAAATTCAAAAGGTTTGGGTGCTTTGTAATTTACCTCCTGGCAAGAAGGTAATAGGTACAAAATGGGCGTTCAGAAACAAAAAGGATGAAAGAGGAATTATCATAAGAAACAAGGCCAGGCTTGTGGCTCAAGGATACACTCAGGAGGAGGGTATTGACTATGAAGAAGTGTTTGCCCCAGTTGCAAGAATTGAAGCAATTAGGCTTTTCTTAGCCTATGCATCCTTTATGGGCTTTAAAGTCTATCAAATGGATGTAAAGAGTGCTTTTCTATATGGGCAGATTGATGAGGAGGTATATGTTTCACAACCTCCAGGCTTTGAAGACCCTGACTATCCAAACAAAGTGTACAGGATGGTTAAAGCATTGTATGGCTTGCATCAGGCACCAAGAAAATGGTATGAGACCTTAACAACTTATCTACTTAATAATGGGTTTCATAGAGGAAGAGTGGATCAAACTTTGTTCATCAAGAAAGACAAGAATGATATTTTGCTAGTTCAAGTGTATGTTGATGATATTATTTTTGGCTCTACAAAGTCAGAGATGTGCAAAGAGTTTGAGAAGCTAATAAAGGATGAGTTCAAGATGAGTTCTATGGGTGAACTCACATTCTTTTTGGGACTTCAAGTACAACAAAGGCCGGATGGAATGTTCATCAATCAAGATAAATATGTGGCTGAGATACTAAGTAAGTTCAAGTTCTCTGATGCAAAGTCATCTAGCACCCCTGCAGACAAGACTACACATCAACTTTTGAAGGAAAATAGTGGTGAAGCAGTTGATGTGAACATGTATAGATTAATGATTGGTTCTTTGATGTATCTTACATCATCTAGGCCAGACATTATGTTTGCAGTATGTGCTTGTGCAAGGTTTCAGGTCACTCCCAAGTTACTTGACTGTTGTGAAGAAGATTTTCAAATACCTTAAAGCATTTCCTAATATGGGATTATGGTACCCTAGAGAATCACCTCTAGAGTTGGTTACTTACTCAGATAGTGACTATGCTGGAGCAAGCTTGGATAGAAAATCTACAACAGGTGGATGCCAATTTCTTGGAAATAGATTGGTGTCATGGCAGTGCAAGAAACAAACAATGGTGGCAAATTCATCAACTGAGGCAGAGTCTATGGCTGCAAGTTGCTGTGCTCAAGTTCTATGGCTTCAAAATCAACTTTTGGACTATGGGTACAATTTTATGAATACCATCATTTATATTGACAATAGTAGTACCATATGCATAATTAAGAATCCAGTTCAACACACAAAGACTAAACATTGAAATTAGACATCAATTTATAAGAGATTGTTATGAGAAAAGCCTAATTCAAGTTGTCAAAATACATACTGATGATAACTATGCTGATTTATTAACTAAAGGACTTGATGTGGGAAGATTTCAGTACTTGATAACAGGTATTGGAATGCTTAATCCATAAAATTTTTGTGTCTAATGGTCTTTGGTGTTGAGGGGAGGTTTTTGGTATAATATTGTTGTATATGTTTGTATAAGTTTGTATATGTTTGCTTGTATTTTGCTTGTCCACTAACTTTTATGCAGAAAATAAGACTAACAGTGGAAACAAAACCCAAGCAGTGGTAAAAGTTACTCTCACAGTGGTAAAAGAAAAACAGAGGAACTTCAAACATTCATTCAAAAGAGAAAGTTCATTACATTCAAAGGAGAGTAGAAACAACCACCATCAAAACACAAAAGATAAAAACCTAAAAAACATACACCCTACACAAGCTACTCCATTGGCTTCTTGCCCTTGCCCTGATAGTTGTGCTTGGCCTTTTGTGCACTCTTCCTTTTATTCTCAAAGGTTGACTGCATTCTTGGACATGTAAGACCAAGAATCTGTGGAGGAGGCCTTGGCAGTCTTGCAGGTTTCTCTGGTATGGAGATTTGCTTCATGTTGGAGAGAGCTGATCCTAAAGCCTTAGTAAGAGCCCTTGGCAACTCCTTGGACAAGGAATAGGTCTCATCATCATCTGATGAGCTGGAGTAGAACTCAAGAGAAGGTGCAGGCTTGGCAGTCTTCTTGATTAGCTTCTTGGAAGAAGAGCTTGAAGCACAGGGTGGAAAGTAACTTGCCCACCCTGATGCGTTTAAAGATGACTCCGAAGATATCACAATCTCTTTGTCAGAGGAAGAATCAGAAAAGATGACAATAATGTTTGGAAGATTGCTCATGGTGATTTTTAGGGATTTGGTGAACGATAGAATGTGTTTTGATGAAGATTATAAAGAGTCAAGCCCTTTTAAATAGGCAAAGTCAATCAAAAGGTCTTATTAACGGAGATATTTACTCTTACCTATTTTGGTAGGTTGAGAAGTAAATAAAGATATTATCGGGTTGTTTTGGGAAGATATTTGTGAATAGTGGCTTGGTTAAAAATTAACTTTGGTTAAAACAAGTTGGTTATGAATATTGTTTGTATCATTCTAACAAATGCAGGTACATAACTAATCTTTGCTGGGAGTTGATCATAAAAGGTGTGTAAATGAGACATACAACAAATGGTTTTTGATTCACCATGTCTAATCCACATAAGAATCAACTAGTCCAGAGCAAACGGCTATTGGTAAAGACTTAACAAATCCGTTTATGGTTGATAGTTTACCAAAAACTATATGGTTATCAAGTCACCATATTCTACATGATTAAGAGTTGGCTAGTCCATAGCAAACGGCTCATGGTAAAGACATATCAAATCCGTTGATAGCTGGTAGTTTGCTAAGAACTATAATGAGAGCAGTCCAATTTTCATATGTTTATTTTACCACTGCTCTTGAAAATTTTTGTGAAAAATTACTACTGCTAGTTCACAGTTTCCACTGACAGTGTTATTTTTACCACTGTTGAACTAGCCGTTACAACTTTTGTGTCAGTAACTGATGAGACGAAAAGTGTTACGCTTTTAGGGGGTCATTTAAGCCCTAATTCGTATAAATGTGATCAAATATTGCCCTAAATCGTTCCTTTTGTCATTTTAGGTACTTTTGAGAGGAATTCTGGAAAACATGCATATTTGGACGTTTTTGGAGCATAAAATTGAAGAAAACGACAAAGTCTCAAAAGAAGCAGGAATTACTACCTGACGGCGTCAGAGTCACAAGGTGACACCGTCAGCAAGCATTGACAAAAGAGTGAAAACCAATTTTCAAATGACGGGCCAGAAAGAATTTGGAGATTTGCACCTGACGCCGTTAGGTGTTATATGGTGTAGGCCGTCAGGTTATAATTTAAAGAGTGACGGCCCAGAAGGAAACAAAGAGTGACGGCGTCAGAAGTGGATCTAGGCCATCCGAGAAACCTAATGGCGGCGGGATGACGGCGTCAGATCCTACAACCTGACGCCGTCAGAGTGTAAAATCTATATATAGTTTTCTATTTTTCATTCATTAAGTGTGGAACTTTGAGGAGAACTTTTGGCACCAAACCCTAGACGAATTTTCTGTACTTTTTAGGGTTTCCAACCCTTGGAACCCTCATGCTTAATTAAAGATAAGTCTTCACTTTAATTCAATTAATATGTCTATGTGTTGGTTGATTATCTCTTTTGCTTGTCTTTTAATTAACATGTGTAGCTAAATTCTTTTGTGTTTTCTTAGATCTAATGAAACCTAATTATTAATTATTGGTTAATTGATGTGTTGTTGTTTGTTAGGATGATTGTTCCATCAATGTTAGGCTCAAGAAAACTGGCCAACCTCCTTTATGGTAACGTGCTTGAACGTCTTGGGAAACATGTAGCCAAGGCATACTAGGCTATTAAGGTAGTATTTAACGCATGAGCCACTAGTTACAATCCCTATCGTTGTGTCGTGCATGGCATAGGAGGAGATAAGAGCTCATAGAATTGGAGAGATATGTATGCCACTCCATGAGTTATTAGGAATACACCCTTCATCCACACAAGTAACATACATATCAATTAAACGGTAAAAGATAGTTAGGAAGTAATGAAGTCTAAGTAAACACAACTTTTCTCCATATTGTTTTCACAACCAAATAGTTTAGTTATTTTATTTTCTTTTGCAATAGTAGTAATTTTGGGTTAGTTGACTAGCAACTAATTCCGCCCACTCCTTCAAAACTGAGATTTTACTTGCTTTCCTAAAAGTAAAAGAGACGCTTAATCAAAGCTCAAATATGATTATGAAGTTTCACTTTCTAAATCCGAGCAAGTGATCACTTTTATGCTTTTGAAGATCTTTGGAAAGCTCGTCAACACATTACCTCAAAGTTGCAAGGACCTAAGTTTACTTTTTAGAAGTTGTAGTAACATGTAATAGAAGTTTATGAGATGTTTTCATGAGATGTAGAAGTTTAGGGGGCTAAGTGTACACATGAGCAAACTAGAACTCCCCCTAGCTTGATAAATACTCCATCTAAGCTTCATTTTGAAGCTAGCCCTTATTTTAGTTTTTAATTAGTGTGTGTAAGTTTTTAATGCATATTTAGTTTTCATGTCTTAATCTTTCAAGCTTATTTCTCTTCATCTTTAATCTTCTTGTTTAATCTTTACAAGCTTTGTTTTTAATCCTTCATATAAGCTTTTATAAGTTGTTGTCACCTTTGCATGGTTTTACAATTGATTCGAATGAATAAGCTCATGGGCTAGGGCTTGTTTGTTTGATTCGTGGCTTATTTTATCTTATTTAGTTGTTAAAACTTGTTTTTCATAAAAGTTTTTATTAGTTCTTGTTTAGATTTAAGCTTTTATTTAGTTTTATTAATTCTAGGGCTTGTAAGTTTGGTTTCTTGGTCGTAGCTTATTTAAGCTTATTTATAAGCTTTTTGTCTTTCAAACTTGTTCTCTATTAATCTTCTATTAGTTTTTGTCACGTTTTAATCTTTTGTCACGTAAAAAA
>LBNU01005088.1:0-17102 GCA_014162995.1 Artemisia annua
TGCATGGGATAGATATATTAGTTAACGTGATCAACCATCATGTTCTACTCTTATGCTTTGTCCATGTAACTTCTGTGATACTACTTCTTATAATTCTCAAGTGCTTTGCCTTGAATAAACATACTTTTAATATTAATTGGGAAAACATTTCAAAAATCTTAAATCCAACAAAAACGGTTTTAGTGATAAGTGACAATCATTGGAATCTAATTTTGTTACCTTTAACTAGCAATAAGAAACTACATCCTCTCTTGGGATGACCTGGTCTTACCTCAAACCTTTGCTATAAACGGGGGTTATACTTTGACCCATGTGTTTTGTGTATTAAGGAAATGGTGAAACTAGTCTAATAAATTTAAAGCTTTCGAAACACATCAGACATATACCATAATTCAGCGAGCATAATTCCCAGCAGCACCTGGCAACATTAAATACATGATTATAGTGGTTGACTACTTCACAAAATGGGTCGAAGTCAAATCAAAGGCCACTGCCACTTCTCGCAAAATAACGAGTTTCGTTTGGGATCAAATCATTACAAGGTTCGGTGTACAAGAAACCATCATTACCGACACTAGCTAGTACGCCAATTCACAAGGGAGACATTCAAATCCTGGTGTGAATCATTGGGTATTCATCTGTCCACTATATCCACCTACCACTCTCAGGCTAACGGACAAGCAGAGGTAGCAAATAGAGAAATAGTTAAAGGCATCAAAAAGCGGATGACGGAGCTTAAAACCTGTTGGGTAGCTGAACTCTGAAGCTTTATTTAAAATATAATAACAATCGACATAAACATGTAAGAAACACATACTAATTCGTATTTGGAATATGAAAAGTTATATTCGTTATGTTCGTCTTTTCATCACAATTAATATGAATACAAATATGTAATTTTTTTACCTACTTAAGACGTTCATTACTCCCTCCGTCCCAATTTAATTTTCCATCTTTCCTTTTTGCAGTACGTCCCAAATTAATTGTCCAATACTAAAAATAGATAGGTGAGTTTGGTCAAGTTTACTATATTACCTGTAGCAACCCACTAATTTCTCTACTAGCTTCTCATAGGTTAGCAAAGCCTTAATAACTTAACTTAGGCCCTCACTAAGCACAATCTAGGTTAGAAATGCCTATAGCTATTTTCCGAGTGAAATTTTTGCTTTGCTATACCACTATTGCCTATATAACCTCTAGACAAGCTCACGTATCCACCTATGCCAACCACCACTATGTTTACTTGATGTAAACATCCCGGTATGTCAATTCTAGGTTTTAAACACATTTTCACTAAATAAACTATCACTCTAGTACACTATACTCATCAGAAAACCCTAATTGCACCTATGTGTTTATGGTTATCTTTAGGGTTAATTCTTTCAAAACGTACCATACTTGTCCTAAAAATTACTTTTGAGTATCGAACTTTTTTTTTCCTTATTAGGGTACTAAACTTTCATTTTTTGGCCTCTGTTACGCACTTTGGGACGTTTTTGCCCCTCAAATTTTTGGAAATCCAAGGGCAAAAATGTCATAAAAGTGTCCCAAAGTGCGTAAAAGAGGCCAAAAATGAAAGTTTAGTACCCCAATAAGGAAAAAAAAAAGTTCGATACTCAAAAGTAATTTTTAGGACAAGTATGGTACGTTTTGAAAGAATTAACCCTTATCTTTAAAACCCTAATTGCCTACCTGAACTAGTTTGAAAGTGCTCAAGGCTTAGTGTGAGTTACATTAGCAAATTTAGGATATATTAGACTTCTTAGATCATAGTACAACTCCCTAGAACTTATGTACAAGTCTCATAAGCACAAAACCCTAACTAGGTCATAAATTCCCGGAAACTAGGTTAAACTTTCCCAAATCTTTACCATAAGCTACCACCACTTAGTATAAGCTTCCTAGGACTTAATCTTAGTCACTAAATACTCATAAGACCCTAAAATAGGCACTAAACCCTAGGCAAAACCTAAACTCTCACTAGACAAAACTAGGTTAAAACTAAACCTAACACCTAAACTAAGCTACCATAGCACCTCAAATCTTACAACCAAGCACCCTAGCACCTCCCCTAGACCAAGCACACACCCTAGAACCTCCCTAGCAGCCACACAAGGTGGTGCATCACCATTTTGTCACCACCTTTGACCCACGGCTTCACCATGGCTACAACCGGCCTAGGCAGCCCCCTAGCTACCATTTAGCATACCTTAGTCACCCTTTAGACCTTCCACAACACCCTCTAGCTCTGCATACTCAGCCCCCCTCCTCGCCACCTCCTTCTTCTTTTCTTGCTCGCTAAACCAAACGCACCCTATAAATAGCGAGCCCTCCCCTCCATTTCATTCCACACCTCCCTCTCTTCTTTACGTCATATACTTCTGTAGTACTAAGACCCTTAGAAGTCGAGTAGCATAGCCCTAGTCCTTGTCGAGTTAAGTTTTAGGCCGAGAAAACCCTAGATCCCACGTTAAGCTTCCCACGACCTTGGTAAGCCTCAACTTTGATTCTAATAGCCTTAGTACTGATCTAGAACACTTAGGATATGCCTTAGCACCCTTAGAATAGCCTTGATCATTTTCATTTAGAAGTTTTCATTTTAAATCCCTAATTATAGATAATTATGTGTTTTTGTGCTAAATTGTCTTATTATGTGCTATAATCTGATTTAGGAGACTTAGTTAAGTATATATTAGCTAAACATAAGCTAGGAAACTCTTTTGTTTCATAAAAATATAATTTATTTGATAAAAGGACTAGTTTTGCAAATGTTTTCATGCATAAGGGTATATATGGTAACTTTCTGAAAATATGAAGTCAAGGGACTATTTTTGACATTTCTTAAAAGTTATAAGTATAAGGACTCTTTTTGCAAAGTTCTAAAACCCTAGGATAGAAAGTAAAATAAGTTATAAACTTAAAAGGACTAGTTTTGCAAATATTTTTAAGTTAAGGGTATAAAAGGTATATATTAAAAGTTAGTGTAGTTAAAGGACCATTTCTGTCATTTCTCTAAAATATATAAGTATAGGGACTAATTGTGCAAAAGTTAGAAAGTTAAATGCTTAAATGTTAAAAGTTTATAAGTTTAAGGTAGAAATTGTAAATATGCAAACTTGAAGGGTATAAATGGATTATTTTCATATAAGTATAAAAACCTAATTTTTAGTTATCAACATAACACAATACTAGGGAGCTTCATGTGAGGGGTTTCATTTGAGTTTATTACAATATGACCTCTGAATTATGATGGCCCGAACGGTGTTATGTTATAACTAATATCTAATAACAACATGACACAATACTAGGGAGCTTCATGTGAGGAATATGTACTTCTGAATTATGATGACCCGAGCGGTATTATGTTAAGTAACATAATACAATACTAGGAAGCTTCATGTGAGGAGTATGTATTTCTGGATTATGATAGCCCGAACGGTGTTATGTTATATCTAGAAATCCTAAGAGTGATTACTTGAAAAACTTAAAAACCTAAACTAGGACTTGACATACACATACCTACACTACCCCCAGGATACGTGAGTGAGCTGTCTAAACCCCTACTTTACTTACCTTAGACCCAGGTGAGTTTTCATAGCCTCACTTTTAAATGCTTTACAACCCTGTGAGGGGGATACATGCTTTAAATCGAATACAAGTCTTTTTCTTTGGTTGTTGCACGAGTAAACTACTTGCCACCACTACATAACTAAATTCATGAATCTAATCACTTGCGAGTGAACGCGAATATAATTGATAGATCTATTGGAGTTTGACAACTCCCGTTGGTACTACCTCTCTCTAGAGGGTACCAATAAGTATTATATTTGAACCCTTTGAAGGATTAACTTTGGCATGTTATATTTCCCGTCCCATCATGGTAGGGTCTGCAGTGCCCCATGATCTGGACTGTTAACGTGTGGTTCATAACCTTAGTGCAACATACCCTCTATCACTAAACTTTTCCACACATAGGGTTTAAGCTGAACCCTGTGGAACTTGTATTCACTCTATATCTACTTAAACCTATGACTCTCACTCAACCTTAGTGTTAACTTTTAAGCATGTTATCCTAGGTAGTTGAGCCCTTTAGGAACCCTGGCACGGAGAAGAACTGGACATGAGGACGTCTATAATAGTTATCATTCATCGGTTTTTGCTTTAAAACGTATCTTAGGGACCTTTCTTTTGGTAAAAGTATATCTTTTACTGTAAAAACTCTAATAAATAAATTAATGATAACACATTTTTCAAAAACGTCTCTTTTTGAGTCGTTTTCTATTATCTTGTCTTTATTTCCATGAAGTAATAACCCAGACCTAACATCCGATGTGGTATATGAAAAATAGGGATGTTACATTACCCTTAGTTGAAATTAATATTACAAACTTTAAAGAAGTGTTAATTAATTGGTTAAAGGTAAATCTGTCATTTGGCAAAAAAGTAAGAGAGAGAAAGTTTTATTAATTATATTTTTCTTAAACTGTGTGTTTTTTGTTGGGGGGACAATAATTTTGGGACGGATGAAATATTATGTAAAACCATGTCCAATTTGAGCCATGACTTAATATGAATATTCATAATGTGATTATAATCATATAATGTATATAAATTAATTAACATGGAAATAATATTTTAAGATATCATATTCATTCTATATGTTTTTAGTTTGTTTGATTTCATGTTGGTTACTAAACAATTTGGTTAGCTTTTAACATTAAAGTGTTATGACACATTTTATATGCAATAAGAAGTGATATTTTTATTTATTTTATGTTTAATACTTTATACTACTATAAAAACGCATCTTGTTCATTAAATAATGATTTTTATCATGAGACTATCCCGTCCATCGGACGAATCTCAAAATCTAGTTAGACAACATATATAACACTAGAAATTTCAGCCAATTATTTAAAATATTCGTGACCATTAAGGTTTTGTATCTTTTGTACTTAGTCATAGCCGGTTAAAACGTTTACATCTTGTATATAAGAAAAAGAAAATCCATTTCGAAGGCATTTCAGAAAAATAAATATTTGCGACGGGTAAAATGGAGCATAGAAAAGCTCAATTTTGCAACGTCACAACTGAAAATAAGGAATAAGTTTTTTGGCTTTCTACTGATGGCAACTTTCTACTCCTCCTGAGGAATTGTCTTGTGGTGAGATGAAAATTACTTCGACCATCTGGCTTCACCACTGCTTTTTGCTCCCTCCTTCTTTGGCATGTCCCAGTCCAAAACAAGCGTGATCTTCTTTTGATCCATCTCAATTGCATAGTTATATTTATATATCGGTCAAACTTTAGTGAAATTAAATAATTAAATGGGAGTTAGGATCAAATGAGAAATAAAATTAAAATGAGAAGGGTGAGAAGAAACCACAACCGCACATTTCAGATGCACCAACAAACTTAGATGCATCTCCCCTTAAATTTCTCCCCCTCATTTGAAATGTGTGGCTGAAATTTTTTCTCATTTTTCTCATTTCAAATTTTCTTCTCACTAGATCTCTTCCCAATTAAATGGTTGGTAGCATGCCAGGTTAAAACCATTTACATGTTTACCTACGTAGATCAAAACTTTTCACTAAAACACATGTTTGATTTTCAATAGCAAATGATCATTTCAATTTTATAATGTGTTTGACCCGCATCTTAAGGCTAAGAAGTCGCACCCTTGTTCATTTCACACCTCCTCACTCTCATTTACAAATCATTCCCAACTTCAATTTTTAATTATTGCATGCATTAACAGTTCTGTTATATTGTAAACTAGTAATTGTATTTGTTATAAAAGGTTTTAAAATATAGAAATTACATGTTTCATTCATGTGGTTTATCCAAGATCACATTTTCTCGTCCCTATTCAATTTGAATTATACTAGTGATACCTAATTTTCAAACTCGTTGCATCGATGGTCCATAATTTGAAAAATAGGGATCACCTGTATTATAATTTATAGTTTTTTTTTGTTACAGTAGTCTCTATCGTTATTACACGGGTAGTCCCTATGTTTCAAAATAAAGATTATCAATGCAAAAAGTTTGAAAATTATAGATTATTTATGTAAGTAAAATTAAATAGGGATGACAAGTGTGATTTTGAGTCATACGAAGAACATTTAATTTTTTCTAAAATATGTAAAGCTCGTTAAAAGCTTCTACACCATAAGAAAACAAGTTAACCGTAAGAGAGAAAGCACTAGATGAACCAGTTTTTTTTTTATATCAGCATGTTACTCTCTACTACCATTCTACCATTTGTTCCGACGTTCTCAAATAATTTTGTTATGAATCAGTCAATTGACAAGGATGTTTTGTTCTAAATCAGAATTGTAGCATTTTGCCTGTCAATAGAATTAATATTAATTTTACACTTTTATACAAATTCTCTTGTTACTACCAGTTTGTGCGCCTCGTAAACTAACTTATAATTGAAAAAATAAAGGTACGTTTTCATAATTGAAGATGCAAGGCGTTGGAATGCTTTGATCAACTTGCAAGGATGGAATGCTTTCATGATGGAGTAGTCACAAGTTGGAAAGAAACAAGTCTGCCAAATTCTGTTCACTCATACCCATTAATCCTTCCTTTCACATTAGAACGTTGATATGAAGAGTTGGAATGAATCAAGTTGGTTTGGTCTTTTGGCAGCCTATAAATAAGGTAATCGTGGAAGGTTTTTAGCACATCATCAAAACAACATCAAACAACAAACCATAAAAGACCAAACATCAATCTGTTTGTACAAGTGCTTAGGAAAAAAAATGTTTTAAGTCATTTGGAGTATTACTTTCATTTGTAATACTACCCTTTTGCCTCAAACCTTTATATAATGGTTTGTTAGTTATCATAGTTATCAAAAGAAGCATTTGAGTGATATTATTGTTTCTTTATGTGTTCTAAATTTTTCCACCTAAACATTTTGGTGAGCAAGTTTTTGGGAGAGTACAATCTCATACCTCCAACATAAATTTGTATCAAAGCTTGTTCAAATCTATTTTTGGGTTAAACAAGTTACCACCAAGTTTTATAAAACAATCATGGCAAGACAACAAGAACTTGATCTTACACTGTGTTCTCGAGTTTAATTTTGAGGAAAAATAAAAGAAAAGAAAAGGAAACTGTGAAAAACTTGTATTCACCAGTTTTTTTAAGAGAAGAAAATGAATGAAATAAAGCAAATTTGAGAGAAAAATGTGGCTAAAACTTTCCTCCAAAAAATGAAAGGAAATGAAAGTAAACTAAAGTTTTGCATGTCAAATGATAAAACTATCATTATTTTTAAAATTTTAAAACTTAAACATATGGATGTAATTGTAAATGGATCACTATTTTCATTTTCACTCTTTAATTTTCAACTCAAGAATACAAAACCTTACTAATCTTTTCTTCTTTTTCTTCTTTTCATTTTTCAACTCAAGAACACAAACTTTTTTAACTCTCCACTTTCTTTACTTTCTTATCACTTTCTTTTCTTTAATAAGAAATTCGAGAATACAGTGTTAGTAATGTTGTTGTCCCAATTTTCAATTTGAAAACTACGATTGTTGGTGTGTTAAGATGGAGACGTTGTTTAATTCTTTAGATGTGTTTGATGATGTCAAGAACACATTTAAAGAGCCCGGTGATACAGAAAAATACACCGACAGGCAAATGAATGATCTAAAGAAATAAAGGAGCAGAACTGCAACCGTTTTAAGTATGATACAATGGGGAGTCACTCCGTCAATCTTCCCGACAATTATGCGCCTTAAAAGTGTAAAAGAAGCTTGTGAGTTGCTCAAGTAAGAATTTCAAGTAGACGTCAAAGTAAGAGCTATAAAGCTACAAACTGTTGAAACTACGACCTTGATAGATCTTTGAGCACTCGTGAATCGTTAGCAATGTTTATGTAATCACAAACACACTAATAGAAAGTCTCTAATACTTGTATTCTAAAGCGGAAAAAAACACAAGTAAGAACACAGATTACTAAGAACTCTTTGATCCTCTATGGATCTTTTATAAAAACTAAAACTTGTTTTTCAAACTCGTACATAAAATATAATAATATGTTCCTTTTATAGACAAGGAACCCTAACCCTAAACCGTTTCACAAGAAACGTATATTCTATAAACTATATAAGATATGCATTATCTTCTCCTAATAAAACTCATGCATATGCTAACTAAATTACAAAATACACGGTTTATCTATATCCGCAGAAACACAATACGCAGAAACTATTCTTCCGCAGAAACGTATCTTCAGCAGATTCCAGCTCTTCAGCAGAATCCGTCAGCAGAATCCATCAGCAGAATTCTCACTTAGCATAATTCCCAACAATCCTTCCCTAATCTTGAATTTGACCTGGTTAAGTTCAAGATTCTTGATAGATCTTAACATTGCAGAATAAGAGGATTGAATTCGAACATCAGCAGCAAAGAATCAAAACATCCACATCTCTATGAGTGACCAAACTTTAAACTCCAGATCTTTGCAGCAACAAATGACAGAATGTATATCAAAACTGATTAGTTTCATACTATTCTCATCACATCCAGGTGTGTTAACTCCTGTGAGAGGTGAATCATTGAAAATAATGGATTTGATGTCTCTTTACCAATAGCCATCACTACTGGAGTAGCCAAATGTTTAAGTTCAAAAACTATGGTACACTGATAACCATATGATTTTTAGTAAATCATCAACTATAAATGGATTTGAGTTGTCTTTACCTGTAGCCGTTTGCTCAGGACTAGTCAATTCTTAGGTTGAATAAATCACCTTTGGTGAATTGATTACCAAATATGGTTTTCCACTGCCTTTACCACAAGCCATATCCTTGTGGGCTAGTCAATTATTTGGAATCCAAAAGGAAAAATCCATGGTCAATTGAAAACCATTCAACTCTCAGCTGTGAAGCATGGGTGAGTTGAGTACCCAATAGTTTTGAGCAAACTATTACAGCTATCAACAGATTTGTCATGTCTTTACCAAAGCTGTACCCTTTGGACTAGCCAACTTTTTGATGTAATAGTCAACATCATGGGAAGTTGATTACCATAAAACAAATGTACAATAAAGTTAGTTTTTTTTTGTTTTTTTTTTGTTTTTTTTAAGAAAAATAAGAAAATGAAATAAAATATACAACATAGAATACCAGAATCAAGTAGAAGCCTGATGTTGCATAAGCTGAGACTTGATCAACCCAATCAACTGTTCAGCATGTGTGAGATCATTTGACACTGGATTAGGAGGAACTTCCAATATCCTTCTAAGCAATCTTTTCAGTAGTTTATTTGACAAAGGATAATGCTGATCAGAAAACATACAAACTCTCATCCCACACTTGGTCTCAACAACATGCACATTAGGATAAGGATAAAATCTCCATGTATCAACCTTCCACTTATGAGAATTCTTCCAGATAGAATACCCTGTACCATTTGGGGACTGAGAATCAAACAGAACTTGAAGATCTCCCAATAAGTACAACCCTGCTCCTTATGGTTTATGAGATGCATAATAATGTGAAACAAAGGCATAAAGAGTATTCAGATCCTGCCTATCCACAAACTGAAGTATATCTTTCAAGAAAGTAAACTCCATAGAAGATGTGTCAAGCCTATAAATAGTGTTGATCTGTTCATTAGTCACCTTCCAATCTGTCAACACACTATAAGAATCCTCTGGAAAGGTTGTAGAAGACCCCATCTTGATAAATGTAGCATTATCAGCATTAATATCCACATGCTTAGAAGATCTAGGCTTCTAAGGGGTTGACTTCCTAGATAATCTCACAGATCTTCTAATAGGAATATGTCTCTTATGGGACATCCTTTTCTTCCTCCTACCAGGCACATATATCCCCATAGAAAAGGAAGGATCTACCTTTTCAGATGCACCAGAGACATCTTCAGTAGGAATAGAAGGTGTAGAACCAGAAGGAATAGAAGCAAAGACACCTTGGTGATACAACTTGTCCATCTCTTGTCTAGCTCTTTTAGCTCTAGCAGCTTCTTGTTCAGCTTACTTAGCCGAAACTGCATGATAGTTGGAAAGAAATGATCTTCCTTGATCAGCAGATACAGAAGAAGGAATCTCAGTTGTACTCTTCTTTTCCTTTGGATCCATATCATGATCAGCAGCTATTTGTGAAGCTTCAGAAGAAACAGCTAGGAGAGAAGCTTTAGAAGAAACATGAAGAGCTGATGGTTGACTAGCAGATGCTTCCTCAGTAGAAATGGAAGACACACCCTTTGCATCAGCAGATGGTAGACTTTCAGTGGATTGTACACCATCAGCAGTTTGCACACCATCAGCAGTTATATCAACTTCTTCAACAATCTTGGGTCTTTTGGCAGTAGGAGCAGCTAGAGCATCAACAATCCTTTTCACTTGAGAAGCTGGTTTAATTTGCTTCATAATCAAATTATTCAACCTTATCAGCTCAGAATCAGGCAAATTCCAGACTTTCTTCTTTGACAAACCAGAAGTATAAAGAGCTACACTCTGATTGTAAACCACATTCCTCATATAAGTCCTCTTCTGTGCTTCAGTAGGTGGTCTGTCTCTTTTTGCTTTAGCCTTCTGAGCTGCAATAGCTTTTCTCTTGTCAGCTGCATCCTTTTTCTTTTGTTGTCCAAGGGCCATCATTTGTGCAGCAAAATTGTCTCTATCAAAAGCAGCTCCCAGAATACTTTGAGCTAGTGTAGGATTGGAAGCAGCTTGCATAGTGTAAGAATCCCACTGCTCATCAGTAAAATGAATTGATTGGGCATCCAATTCTCTTTGTCTTTCAGGAGGCAAATCTGAAGTAAACTGAGCTGTAAGCTTTTGTATTAATGCCTTACTCTTCATGAGATCTTCATACTCTTTCAGCATCCTTGCCTGCTCAGTTCTTTCCTTGTCAGTCACACAATCTTGACCAAGATCTTCTTCAACAAAAATATATTTTCCCTTGCCAGAAATATCCACATCAGGAACACTTAGAGATATCTCATCAACAGAATCATCATGAGAGATATCCACAATTGGAACATCAGCAGATGCATCAGGAGAAACATGTGGAGAAAAAGCTTCAACATGAGCAGAAGAACCAGCAATGTTAGAGTCCAACACAACATTTCTCCCAGCAACAAATACTACTGAAGGATCTTCTGAAGATTGTGCTGGCACTGAAGCTTCTTGACTTATATCAGAGGTAAGATTCACCATTGGTACCTCAATGTCAACTTGATCATCAACAACAGCACTTTGTACTCCAAGAGACTCCATGAATGCCTTGTTCAAATATTGTCTACGCCTCTTTCTCTTAAACTGAATAGTCTCGTTTTGTTTTGAGGATTCAACAGCTTTAGGAGAAGGAACATCAGCCATTTGAGCCACTTCAGCCAACAATCCAAGAGGATCCATTTGCCTTTCCTCTTGTTCTTCATCAGAAGAAACCACAAAGTTTCTTTTCCTTTTCTGCCCAAGTTTTGCTTCTAACTCCTGAACCTTATTTTTCAAAGCTTCAATTTCAGCACCAAGAGAAGATTTGGTATCTGCAAGCTCCTTTCTTATCTCTGCAACTTCTTTATTATTCCTGTTAAGCAATTCATATACAGTTGTGAGAGTAATAGGCTCCTCAGCTCCACCAGCAGATTGCTCAGTGGTAATGGGAGCATCATTGGGCCTTTCAGGAGAAATAGGCTCAAATATAGGAATACTTTCATTCAAAGGCTCTCTAACAGGACTAGGTGTGGGCAGTCTAGTAATCTCAGGTTCAGAAGGTAAAGGTACTTGTGTACCAAGAGACTGAAGGGTCTCTTCAACCTCAAGAACTTGCTCATCAGGAGCAATAGAGATAGGTGGTATGGGAGGTCTAGGTGAGATGGGTGATGGGAGAGGCTGGTCAGGAGAAGCATTTGATGCTTCAGTAGTAATGGAAGGACCCTCATCAGTGGCAACTGATGGATTACCATCAGCAGCAACACCGGGAGATGATGGATTCCCATCATCAGCAGGATGTGGAGAGGGTGGAGCATCAGCAGCATTACCCTCACCAGCATTTTCATTGCCTTGTGGCAACATAGCTGGTAATAGAGAGTGAAATGCTCCTTCATAATTAGTTCTCATAGAAGCAAAAATTTTCTTTGTGAGTGCTCCTATTGGACAAAAAGTTCTTTCTTGGGTTGTTATGCCTAATATAATCTGTAAAAACCTAGGGTACATTAGAAACTTATGCTTTTTCCTTTGAATATTTTCAATCATATTATCAAAGATAAACTTAGAAAAATTATAAGTTAAACCCTTTGAAAGACATGCTATACCACAACCCAATTGGGTAGAAAACTGATCCCATCCTCCTGACTTGTTGCTGATACACTGAAGTAATGTGTGCACCAAAAATCTCCACATAGGGCAAAACTGATTCTTGTGCCACATGTCTGTTGCAGTACTTTGGTAGCCAACATCTCTTAACCCAGCAAGTATCTCTTCAGTGTTGGTATGATAGACACCACCTTCATCATCCAAACGTAGTTGTGTCCTTATCAATGATTTAGTCACCACATACTCTGCTCCATCAATAGTTGCTACAATCTCTGTGTCAGACCTCTTAGTAGCAGTTGCCCAAAATTGTTTTACCAACGATTCATATATCACATTAGGAGAATGTGTTAGAGCATAATGAATCTTGTAACGCTGCAAAAACTCTACCATAGGATCATATTGCTCATGGCCTTTTATCTTAGTCAGAAAAGCAGCCTTGTTATGATCTTTCTTGAATTGAAGAGATGCCATGTGTAGATTTTGTGATGAGCGATTATGAATTAATCAAGTGGGGAATGGGTTTAAATTTGTTGATGAGGGAATGAGTTATTTTGGGCAAAGTGATTCGAATTAGGTTATAAAAGGAAGTTACCCAATCATGGCCAAGAATATCGGAACAAGTTGTTGACCATATCTGACGTGTAAATAACTTCAACAAATTTCAAAATCAACCCTTCAGCAGAATCAATGGTCAATCTGCTGATGAAGAAGTCAATCAGCAGATTCACTTGGTAAAATATCTTCAGTAAATATCTGGCGTTTTACTGTGCCATCCGTTACGCATTTATTACCCCAATCCCTTGACTCCGCTTATAAATTAATCCAAAATCACAATTCACACAAATCACTTATCCCCAAATTAATCATCAAACCCTAATCTCTCAATATCCCCACAATTGCCATCCCAAAACCATGTCATCAAAACCAGAAATCATCGATCTAACCTCCTCCTCTTCATCATCATCATCCAGTGATGGTTGGAACAATTACTTTCCACCCATTGCTCGACCATGGACGCATAAAGTAACCACAAACCAAGAAAGTAAGAAGAAGCAGAGTATGGGGGAACCAAGTCAAGCCCCCAATTCTGCTGAGTCTGATTCTTCTGAAGACTCACATCCCTTGCTTCCTTACCCAGCATCAGATAGAGAATTAGTCTCTCCTTTTCTGTTTACCTCGGATGAGGAATCTTCCGAGGATGAATATGAAGATCCCTCCTTTTTTCCTCCTTCCACACCTGAGAGACCACAAGCAAGGTCTAGGAAGTCTAACCCTCCACTTCCAAAATCACGAGAGGTAGTGATTGGTCTTCCTGCTCAAGAAGGCAAAGGAGAAGACAAAGGGAAGAGAAAGGTGGAGTAGTTGAAGATGTGATGTTGCCAGAGACCAAACACATAGGTTCTTGAGCATCTTCATCATCGTTTTCATCAATCCATCCTTCCATTTTCATCTTCAGCTTCTTCATCGTACTGGACATGCATATCCACCAGGCTTTTGCAATATGGATGATAGGATTTTAGGATTTGTGTAGTTGAATATGTATAGGAATGGTCTTTAATTTCTTTTTGAAGTTGTTTGTAAGCTGTAACTTATTTCTTGAATGAATGAACAACTTGAATTTATCTTTCATTGCACTTCTTGTCTTTCTCTTCAGTAGAAATAATGAACATCACATGTATTCCACTTCAGTAGAAACAATGAGAATCAGTTGTATTTACTCCAGTAGGAACAATGAAAATCACTTTTATCCTTCTTCAGTAGATCGAAACAATGAGAATCAGTTGTATTTACTTCAGTAGGAACAATGAAAATCACTTTTATCCTTTTTCAGTAGAAACAATGAGAATCAGTTGTATTTACTTCAGTAGGAACAATGAAAATCACTTTTATCCTTCTTCAGTAGAAACAATGACTCCATCAGGAGAAACAAACTTTAGCTTACAGGACCTTGTTCCAAACAATCCAAACCAGCAACTACACACAGCTTTATTTTGTAAAACAAACACATAGTAGCAAACCAAACAAACAAACTAATATGCTAAGAAACACATTAGATGGNCGTGAAAAAACGAATGGAAACGTAAAAAACGGACGAAAACGTAAGTTACTTAAACAAATTGCAAAAAAGAGCACTTAAAATAATTCGGACAGTTATAAAAACACAAACAACATTATTTCGTTCAGATTTAGACTTTCTAGTCACCTCTTACTGGTAAGATAGGTAGTCAGATTCAGACCTAAAACATCTTAATGAAACAAACACACCCTAAGTCACTTGACTTTTTGCCATAAAGATGATGTGATCTATCAAAGTCAACTGTGATGGACAGGTCAATGGGCATGTGTTCACCTCTAATGGGACCAGGGACAACATGTAAAGAGCCTTCTTTAACAAAGTTAGCTAATCCTGCTGGTGTAGATTTACGACTATCATTCCTAGCTTCTAATCCTACATTTTTTGAAAACCTAATCCTATACTAGAATTTACAGCCTGACAACCATACAAACTACTAGCTAAATTATCACCTGATATTAACCACTTCTTATGTGTAGCTATTTCAGTATCTAGCTTCTCTTGAAGAACTTGTTTATTAGATTCTAATTTAGCTTTCACCTTTTTAGTATAGATTAACTCATCTTGAGCACATTTTAAGTCCTGTTTTAACCCTTTTATTTCCTCCTCATAAGCAACTTGATTCTTCTGAAACCAAATCTTTTGTTTTTCTACGATCCTTAAACCATGTTTATATGATTCAAGGTCTTTATAACACTCATTATATTTAGGTTTTAACTCATCATACATTTCTTTAAGTTCATTATATTTCACACTACAACCAAACACACAGTTATGTACCTGAGAGATGCCCATAAGAGCAACTTGATCATGAATATCCTCTGAAGTACAGCTTGCCAGCAGTCCACTCTGATCACTATCACCATAACTTCTCTCATGAGCCTTCCAGTCAACATGATCTTCTAGCACTCTGAATCGTTAGCAATGTTTATGTAAACACAAACACCCTAATAGAAAGTCTCCATGGTGAATAAGATCTTCTACTTAGTTTCAGCAAACAATTCTTAGTTTATAAAAGCCACTTCTCTATACTTAGTTTGTTTCACTGTGCTTCTAGTTCTAACAGGATTTTGAGGATCACCAATAATATTTTCCTGTGGATGTAGAATGTTGATCCTTTTTGTTGCATTGGGGTTGACAGCAATTGTGGTATCAAGATTGGTCATTGTGGGTTCAAAAACACTGTCATAGGAAGATGAGGTGAAGATGCCAGTTTTGGGTTGGTAATTACCAAGATCTGAAGGACTTGGAAATCTGGTATATGGTTCTCCAAAGTTTGTGGACACCTTGGTAGAAATGGGAGTATATGCAGCAAGATTGTCAGCAAAGATGGTGATGTCAGGAGAAACAGGTGAACTGTCAGTAGAACTGTCAGCAGTATCCTGGTTTCCACTGACTGCTTGTGCTGATTGTCTAAGGAGTGCTTCAGCATCTTTTGCAAACTTCTCACCAAGCCTCTCAGCTTCTTGAGTGGCTGCATGCTCTTGCTTCTTGAGTTTAGCAAGATCCTCTGCATATTGTGACTCTTCTTCATTTATATCAGGAGAATCTTTTGCACCATTACCTACAAATTGGTTAGGAGGAAATGAAGGTACAACAATGGTTTGTTCATCAAGCTCAGACTCATCTTCTGAGTCATCATCTAGGACACCTGGATTGTTAGAGGGAGATTCTTGTGTACCTGCAGATTGGTTAGCAACAAATATAGTATAACCCAAATAATCTGTTAAGTAATCCAGGTCAAAATACTAAGCATGACCTTGACCCTGAACATTAGTCTTTTCTTCTAGATATCTCAGGTTAAGAGTCTCCTCTATTCTTTTAGCATTTAGATTATATACCCTATATGCCTTACTATGAGCTGAATATCCCACAATGTACCCCTCATCAGCTTTTCCATCAAATTTCCCAAGTGGATCACTAGTGTTCAAAATGGTCACTTGACATCCAAAAGGTTTGAGGTAATGAATAGAAGGAACTTTCCCAGTGAGAAGTTTATAAGGTGTCTTGAAATGAGGTCTAGTGATAGATACCCTGTTCAAAACATAACAAGCAGTACTTACTGCTTCAGTCCAGAACATTGTGGGTAACTTAGAGTCTGCAAGCATTGATCTTGCAGCCTCTATTAAGGTCCTATTCTTTCTTTCAGCAACCCCATTTTGTTGTGGGGTTCTTGGATTGCTATATTCCCTTTTTATCCCTTTAGAGTTACAAAGCTCTATCAAAACAGCATTTTTGAACTCTGTCCCATTATCACACCTAATACCTTTAACCTTTTTGTTTAGCTGGTTTTCAACAAGGGTAACAAATTCTTTTAAAATTTGAGATGTTTCATCTTTAGTTTTCAAAAAGAATACCCAACAAAACCTGCTATAAGCATCAGTGATTACCAAACAGAAGTACTTATGATTAATACTTCTTACTTGAGTTGGACCAAAGAGATCCATATGCAGCAACTGAAGAGGTTCTGAGATAGTGCTCACAGCTGTAATTGCTTTGTATGAGGCTCTGTGTTGCTTCCCTTTGTTGGAGGCAACACAATTGTGCTCATTGGTGAAAACTTTAGAAGGAAGTCCTTGAACTAGACCAAGTTTAGAAAGCTTGTTGATGGTCTTGAAATTTACATGAGCCATCCTTCTGTGCCATTTTGTAGATTCATCCAGGGATGCTTTAGCCACCAAGCATGTTAGATCACCTTCAGGCTGGACATCATTCATGTTGAAT
>LBNU01005088.1:17867-36289 GCA_014162995.1 Artemisia annua
TCATGAAAATCATAGTCCTTAATGAGATGAGACTTACTACCACACACAAAACAAGATTTCTTTTTCAAAGACTTATTCTTAACACAACTTTGTTTATTACACACAAACTTATCAGAAATAGAACTAGAAACAAAATTGTGTTTAACAGAAAAAGGAACTGGTTTTGTTTTGGGTTCATTATCAGCCACTTTGGACTTGGGTGAATGAGACTTGTCACTTGAATCACATGAGGCATAGTCAGTGGACTTTAGGTCTGAGGACTTGTCACTGGTAGAACAAGAGACAAAGTCAGCAGTATTAGAATTAGGGTCAGGCAAGTCACTTGACTTTTTGCCATAAAGATGATGTGATCCATCAAAGTCTACAGTGGTGGAAAGGTCAACGGGCATGTGTTCTCCTCTTATAGGTCCAGGCACAGCATGTAATGAACCTTCTTTAACATAATTAGCTAAACCTGCTGGTGTGGTCCTACCAAGGTCATTCCTAGCTTCTAAGCCAACATACTTTTTAAAACCTAAACCTATATTAGAATTTACAGCTTGACAACTATATAAACAACTAGCTAGATTATCACCTGATATCAACCACTTTTTATGTGTAGCTATTTCCTTATCTAGCTCTTCTTTTAGTACTTGGTTGTCAGATTCTAATTTAGCATTTACTTTCTTAGTGTATATCAACTCATCTTGTGCACATTTTAAATCTCTTTTTAACACACTAATTTTTTCTTCATAAGTAGCCTGATTCTTTTGAAACCAAATTTTTTGTTTTTCTAAAGTCCTTAAACCATTTTTATATGCCTCAAGTTCTTTATAACATTCATTATATTGTGGTTTCAATTCATCATAAGATACTTTAAGCTCATTGTATTTTATACTACAACCAAAAACACAATTTTGTACCTGTGAGATGCCCATAAAGGCAACTTGATCATGATGATCTTCTGTATCACAGCTGGCCAGTAATCCACTCTGATCAGTTTCACCATCACTACGTTCATGAGTCTTCCAGTCAACATGATCATCCACAGTCACCAAAGCTTTGGAAGGTCCAGCTTTGGAAGTTCCAACCTCTCCCTGATTCTGCTGATAGGTAGAGTACCTAACCTCATCAGTAGTCTTCCTATCCTTGCACTCTCTTGAGAAGTGTCCCAGCTGTCCACAAGTATAGCACTTAATCTTTCTTCTAACCTCTGTGATCTGAAACTCTTGAAACTGCTGCTTGAGCATTGATTTCCTCATCCTTCTGGACTCCTCATTCCCACCAAACCTAGCTTTTATGGCCATCCAGATATCCTTTGCATCAGTCATGAAGTGAAAGTCGCCCAAGTGATCCTCTAGTATAGCCTGAAGGAGAATAGTTCTGACTTTACTTTCCCTCTGCACAGCTAGAATCTCTTCAGCAGTTGTAGGATCAAGATGGTACATCCTTCCTTCTTGATCAGTTCCAGTCCTCTTCGGGCTATTACCTTTAAGGACCACCTTCCAAAGATTGTAGTCAATATTGGTGATCCAGTTCTGCATCTTCATAGCCCAAAGTTCATATTCTTCTTTCTTGAGGTAAGGGAATTTTGCATTACTATTTGTGAGATTGAGTTGTTGTAAGGATGTTGTGTTTTGAATGTGTGTAACTTTTGTCTCATTGTCAGATCCAGGCATGATGGTTGGTTGTTTTAGTTATGAGTGTGTAAAAAGGTGATGTTCTTAGTATCACAGAGACTCTCCCGAGGCTCTGATACCACTTGTTGAAACTAAGACCTTGATAGATCTTTGAGCACTCGTGAATCGTTAGCAATGTTTATGTAATCACAAACACACTAATAGAAAGTCTCTAATACTTGTATTCTAAAGCGGAAACAAACACAAGTAAGAACACAGATTACTAAGAACTCTTTGATCCTCTATGGATCTTTTATAAAAACTAAAACTTGTTTTTCAAACTCGTACATAAAATATAATAATATGTTCCTTTTATAGACAAGGAACCCTAACCCTAAACCGTTTCACAAGAAACGTATATTCTATAAACTATATAAGATATGCATTATCTTCTCCTAATAAAACTCATGCATATGCTAACTAAATTACAAAATACGCGGTTTATCTATATCCGCAGAAACACAATACGCAGAAACTATTCTTCCGCAGAAACGTATCTTCAGCAGATTCCAGCTCTTCAGCAGAATCCATCAGCAGAATTCTCACTTAGCATAATTCCTAACACAAACTCTCAGACGGTATTATGAAAACATGAAGATGAAAGAGGATGAGTCACTATATATGGATTAACCAACTTGATTAATCAGATGAAAAGTTTGGCGATAAAATTGAAGACCAAAGAGTCGTTGAAAAAAATTCTCATATGTATTACCGAAAAGTTTGATCCAATCATAGCAGTCATTGAAAACACCAAAGATTTGAAAATTTTGGTTATTCAAGATCTGCCAAGTTCCCCCAAGTTTTATGAGCAACGGATGACACGACATTCCGACAAGGCAACTAATAGTGCATTTCAATCCAACATGCAGGGCGATAAGAAACCACCACATTACTATGGAAAAGGGAGTTCATCCTGAGGTGGTAGAGGGGGAAAAATTGGAAGTTGTGGACGTGGACAAAGTCACAGAGGATCAAATGGTCGATGAAGAAAAGGATTGTTGGCATTAAAGAAATTTACCAAACACAAGCAAAATTTTCAAAATAAAAACAAGAAGAAGGAAATATTTACTCTTTTCAGCCAGCCACCGCGAAAAGTAATGACATATAGTTTCTTAATAGTGGTTGAAGCAACAATATGACCGGCGACGAAATTATTTTGGTCGAAATTGATACTATGGGAAATTCTCAAGTAAAAATAGGGAATGCAGCTTTATTACAAGTGAAGGACAAAGGAAAGATCCCAGTGAAGACAAAAATAGGTATCAAATATATCAATAACGTTTTACTAGTTCCCGACCTTGCGCAAAATTTACTTAGTGCCGGACAACTTGTAGAGAAGGGATACTCCATTCATTTTGAAAACAAAGGTTACAGTATTTACACAAAAAAAAATAATAATAATAACGATGGGGCGAGACAGAAGTTGCTCCATTATTTTCAAATGTGTGGAACACACTGCGCTGAAGGCCACAATATCATGTGAGTCATTGCTATGGCACCAAAAGCTTAGACATCTAAATTTTTCATAGTTTAAGTTTACTCCACCAGAATTATATGATTGGAGGTTGCTGCAAATTCATGATATTGAAGGAGTTTGCGAAAGGTGTGCACTCGAAAAGCATCATCGGAAACCATTTACGAAAGGAGTAGCTTCGAGATCTCGGGAAATCCTTAGCTAGTACACACCGATATTTGTGGTCCCATGAGGAACCATATTATGGTAATAAGCTCTATTTCATTCTATTTATTTATGATTTTAGTAGAATGACATAGGTTTATTTCATGAAAAAGAAATCTCAAGCTTTTGGAACATTTAAATAATTTAAAAGTTTTGTTGAAATGTAAACGGGAAGCTTTATCAAACTTTTGAGAAGTGATCAAGAAAAAGAGTGCAAAGTCAAGTCACAATTTGATATAAATATCTACAAAATGATTTAGTTGAGAGGAAGAATTAGACCATTGTAAAATGACAAAATCCATGATGCATGAGAAAGGTTTACCAAACCATTTTTGAGTAGAAATAGTTTACGCAGCAGTCTACTTGCTGATCAGAATTCCAACAAAATACCTCAATAACAAGACTCCCAATTGAAGCGTGGAATGGAAGAAAACCCTCTTTAAGACATTTTAGAATTTTTGGGTGAGTGCGTTATTTTCAAATACCAAAACAAAAGAGACAAGTGAAACATGTTTTTTTGTAGGCTATATTAATAAATCAAAAGCTCATCAATTGTATAGCCTAAAAGAAAATATTATAATTTCTCGAAATGTAATTTTTGTCTTTTGGAATGTACCGCTTGTGTTCGAAACGGTGTTAATAAGGAATCAAAGGGCATTTCCAGATATATTACTCAAAAGAACCGGCACAATACGCCTAATCGATTGGAGTTGCTAAAATTCTGTNTCCTATTAATAATTTGCAAGACGAAACACGTGGAGAAATTCAAGAGGATCATATATCACATGAAGAGTTACCTCACGAATAACGTGATGTATTATCTCCAAGTCCACACTCTAAATTTTTTTTGTTCATTAGCTTAATTATACAATGCAGCATGTAATTTTTGTCAGGTGGAACTAGAAAGTTTTGAAGAATCAATTCGAGAGGAATCATGGAGAAAAGCCATGAAAGAATGAATTTAAATTATCGAAAAGAACAGCATGTGGGAGCTTACAGATAGACCGTTAGATAAAGACGTAATTGGTGTCAAATGGATCTAAAAAGCAAATGGATCCGTGCAAAGAAACAAGGAAATACTAGTCGCAAAAGGATACTCACAACAACCCAGAGTTGACTACAATGAGACGTTTGCTCTAGTTGCTCGAATGGACACGATACAAGCAATCATCGCGCTAGCAACCAAGAATGGTTGGTTATTATACCAACTTGATGTCAAGTTCGCATTTTAAATTCAAACCAACCTTCAGATCTGATACCATATGAACAAGAACATGCAAAGAACTTGTATCCTATATTTTGAAACATGAAGATACAACGAAGCGTAGATATACATGAAATAAATAAGCCCTACAAAGTGAATACAAGCAATACTAAACGGGTCTAAGCATGTGGGCCAAAGCTTTATTGAAAATGGACCATGGTTAATTCGCAACGTGCCATTGATTCTGAAAAAATGGTTACCGAATGCGAATATTATGAAGGAGAATATGTGTTATGTCCCGGTTTAGATTAAGCTTCATGATATTCCTATTATCGCATTCATGAAAGATAGTTTTAGTACTATTGCAACCAAACTAGGACCCCATTGATTCTTGGTTCTTACACGTCCAGTATGTGCATAAAGTCTTGGGGTAGGTCGAATTATGGACGTGCTATGATTGAGCTAAGAGCAGATGCAGAGTTGAAACACTCCCTCATGGTGTCGGTGCCAAAATTCGAGGGTGAGGGGTATACTATGCACATTATCCATATTGAGTACGAGTTGACACCTCCAAGATGCTCAATTTGTATGGTACTTGGCCACATTCTAAATGAATGTCATAAGAAAATTGTCTCGATTGTGAAAGCGCCAAGGCAAGCTATTTGTGGGGTCTAGATTGGTTTGAAGACTAAGTTCGCGTATAAACCTAAGGCACCAAGGAAACCGAATGTAACTAATGATAAAATGATATTACGGTTCCTTCTACATCGAACTCGTTTGATGTATTAAGCTCTATGGTAGATGTGGATGAGGGAGAGGGTCGTAATGTTTCTAGTCCAAAAGAGGAGACACAAGTGGATGGTAATGGGAATCTGGGTAAACACGCGAGTACACCATCTTTAGAAGAAAGGGTTAATGAAATAGAAAGTCAAATGCTTGATGAAAAGCTTGTGCTATTGAGTGATGATGGAAGCCACTAAAATCATGTAGATCAAAGCTTCCTATGCAAAAGGAGGCTACTGTGACATCGTTATGTGAACTTACTACTACCATAGAAAAGAAAGGGGAAGATTCGGATAGTTATGAAGTCGAGCATATTGATGATGACATAACTCGATATATGGCTAACCTGACTCGTGTTGGTGGAGGAACTAATGATGTAAATTTCCTTGAGTTTGAATATTATGATGGTTGGGACGTACTATGATGTTACTTAACTGAGGAACAACTTGCTTTATGTGACATGTGGGACATTGGTATCCGTGGTAGAGTTAGGAAGTAGTTATAGTTTGTTGTTGGTGTTTTATTTAGGTAGGTTTATAAGATTGGCTTAGCTCTCCTATGATAGATTTTGTTTGAAGCACAATAGGTGCATTTGTTTGCATATAACAGGCTGAGATGTGGGATTCACCCTCATTCTATATACTTAATTATCTTTTAGAGTAATATATTTTACCGGAAAAACCTTTTACCCAAAAAAAAACAATCCTTTTCATCCGAGTGAGACTAGTTTGCGGAATTACAAGAGGTAAATCTGGTTATATGGACCCTTTTGAAGGATGTGGGCTCAAAAAATTGTGTGCAACCTCCTCAACAAGAGAATTACCGATGTATTATACATTTATTTAATTCCCATTCAAAACGACACCGTTTTTGGGTGCCGTATTCCCGCCAAAAAAAATGGCCTAACCGCTTAGCCCACATTGCCGACTTTTATACTGTTTTCTGGCCCGTTCAGAACCTTATCCTTCCTCAACCACACATACAATGATCCCAGAACCTTCATCCGCTTCCACATCCAGAACCTTATTCGATTCTCAACCACACATACAAGACGATAGATCAAAAAAAGGAAAACGGTGGCTTGGTATGTGGTGGTGCGGTTGAAGGGGCTGCTCCGATTTGAGCTTAACCTTTGTGGAAGTTCGCTACCACAGTAAAAAAACCAAAAGGTATGCTTTTCTAATTTGGTTAAAGTATTGATTTTTATTGTAATTCAAGATTAGGGTTCGTGTGTCTTTTTGTTTTTATGAATTGGTGATATCTTTCTTGGGACTCAGTTAACGATTACAGCTGACTATGGTGCAAGAGTTACGGAGCAGTTAGGGTTTTGATTTTCTTGGGGTTTTCAGGTACAAATCTAACTGTTAGTTCATCTTATTATCTTACATAAATATATTCATAACTAATAAGCAGTTTGATAATGGCTAATGTTGCTGCCTTTTTTTGGGCTTAATAAGCTTCAAGTTAAGAAGATATGTTTTCCAAAAATTGTATTTTTAGGATTTACGATTGTTGTTGCAGTTGTTGTTGTTGGATATTTGGCAATGGCTACTTTTGTTTATGTTACTGGAATTGTTCTTGGCGGCTATTTGTTCGAAATATCGGACTCAAGCGGTGGTGGTTTCCTTTGGTTAGTCATGTGATTGTCTATGACAAACCATGTAATATTATTGTTTAAAATGTGTTTATTAGCTAACTATGCTCTGTTTTTATTTCAGGGGATACCAGGTTTAGCTAGATGATGCTATACGATTGAACGCGTACTTAACTTATAAGGAAATTGCTATTGATACTGATAACAAAGGTACTAGGGATTTTAGTTTATAATTTTGTGTTTATTCTTACACTGCGGCCTGTCAAGTATAATGTTGTTTTCTCTTGATTTTGGCATAAGGCAGCAACATGGATTTGATAATTGTCGCACTTTGATTATCAGCACGCCTGGAATGGTGTCAAGTGGAACATCGGAGCATCATTGCACATTGCCATTGGAGCAGCATTACACACTGCCATTGCGGAGTCATTTCTCAATGATCATCAACCCTCTTCCGCCATGTAATAAGGTATAATTCAAAAGCTTAATTACCCAAAAAAAAATCTCCAATTAAGTTACTGTCAGAGATAGCAATCTTTGTTTTCATTCGTGTAATGGTTAAATCTTTCAAAATCATTCATGTAAAGCCTAAATCATACGAGATGTAAGTGCAATTATTAACGACAAACATGCAGCCAATCTCTTGGTAAAAAACAGTAAACAATTGTTGTAATCACATGTCAAGTACCTAATTACATAGATGGTCTCTATTCCTGTAGCATTAGTTTCGGCTTCGTATACAATGACCAGATTTGCCATAAGATATCTTTGCATGCCTGAATTCTACTTTATTAAGTTTTGGTGATTGTTTTTTAGGGTTTCGGAGAAAAAATGAGGGAGGGTGCAGACAAGGAATATGGAGAGGATGAATTCGATGAGGGATAGGGGGAAGAGGAGTTTGGAAGGTGGTGGTGCTGAAGATGACCAGCAGCAACCCGAGCGAAAAAGGTTCTAATTTGTGTAGCATTTCTGATGTTTTCGTTTTCAGTTTCTGAAGCGAAACGAACCAATGGTTATGCGTGCCATTCGAATAGCACGTGTGTTAGCTCTAAAAGGGAAAGTGGTGGTTACCGTGGTGTTTGTAAAGAAGGCTATGAAGTAAATCCATATGTTGCTCTTGGCTGCCAAGGTAACATCTAAGCTAATTAGTCATTTGATAAATACTCAAGATTCTCTAAACGGCAATATAACTAATATATATGTGCTTTACAATTATTAGATGAAGCTTTCGAGTACAATTTTCTCAATGTGATTGTGACATTGATTTAAACCCCGGTATTGATACATGATCTTTGACAAGTTCCATCTTTTTGTGAAATAAACACCACAACATATTTTTACAGAGTATTTGTTATACGCTTCATAAAAAAGTATGAAGCAATTCTCTTGAAACTTACTATCAACTTTATTAGCTGAGAGATAAATTTCACATATAGGCACTTGGGCTACTTACACGACATGTGATTATCTGATTGTCGCTGTCAATTCTGATGTTACCGATAAGTCTCATTGCGAAAGTATGTTTGTCGCATGATAACTGTCACCTAACACATGGTTAAAACTATTCTCAGGATTTGTCGGCTCAAGTTTGTGCAAAGACTGATCCAGTCACCATTCTGCCGAAAGTTGTAAGTTACAGTATATACATAACACTTATCAGTTTATCTTGGATTTTAGCATCGAGTTTATCTTATTACACTTTGTTATGTTTAATGTTGTGCGTCGTGTGAAATGTGCAGGCCTTATTTTGAATTCTATTGCGGTGCCATTTTATACCAAGGTGGCATATTAATGGTGTAGGTAATCTCATACTCATTTCTTTTGGCTTGCGTTTGTTTTAAGGCAAAGATAATGCAGTCCATGTGAAGCATAATAGAGGGTTGGAAATGCAAGTGTGGGGCAGCCTTCTATAGCCCATGATGGTTGGATCTTTGACTTTTCTTATTGACTATTAAACTGTATATTTTAGTGTTGGTAGTAGAAATGCAGGATATTGGTAGTTGTTAGAGTTTGAGAGTTATATGTGTAAACTTGGTACATTTATAAGCAAATGTAACAATGGAATTTTGTTTTGGTGGGTGTTTGTGTATTATCAACGTCACAAAATAAACAGGCGAGCCCGTAACGCGGCGTTCGTCGCCAGTCTCGTGAGAGCAATTTCTTACTATTTAGAATTATTAGTTTAACTTCTTTCTTTTTTTTTTTTTCTTCTTTTTTTTCTTTTCTTATAAAGACCTGATTAGAATTAAAATAGCACATCTACCAACTCGCGGACGATCCACACCGACTAGTTTCACAACAAATATAAGAGAGATAAATCATATTTAGTAACACCATGATAATCAGAGTACGGATTATACCAGAAACCTCCAAACCGTGTTACATATCATGAGAAAAGTTCGAAAATGCATTTCCTCTTTACTTTTTGGTAGTAATAGTTTTTGAGAGTCTTTACATATCTCTAACTTCCCCTTGTATTAGAAGTGGTGTGGGCCAGATGGACCTTAAACAGCTACTTAACGATTCAAGATTAAGCCTACATGCTAAGCCCATAAGACATATGCACACCCTTCTAGAATTTTATGCTTCTCAGTTCTTTGTAGGAAGAAAAATGAACTTATTATTATAGCTGCTGTCCAATATTTATAGTCAAAACTTGTACAGTATAAAGTATAAACAACTAATGAAATCTGCTACCTTACAAGTTTCACATACTCCTTTAAAATTAAAAACATTTGTTCCCTGTCAACTTACAGCAATGTAGGGGTAGAAAACCTTTTGTAATTGGATCGAGTGGTTTTGCAACCCTCCTCCCTCCTTAATTGCTAGCTACGGTGTTACTTGAGTTGCCGTTTAAAAAAACATTATCAAACACATAGAAACATAACACACGATGATCATGTATGATCTATATACACATAGGATATAAAATATACATAGATTATTTAATCTAGTAAGAAGTCATAACCATACATAACAAATCACCATAACAATTTGGATCATGTATTAATCTAATAATCAGTCTTGAAACATTTTCGAGTGAATTACAAACCATGCATAAAGTTAATCTAGTTATACAACATCTTTACGACACCGTCGACACGAACAGAACCTTTTATGCATTTATTATTGATTCCAGTATCGAAAATTACAAAAATACTAAAAAGAAACATAACCACGTAACACCCCAAGCTCAATGTAGTAAACAAGCTAATAACAACCTTAATCAACTTAAAACCATTAACGGAGTTACTAGTAGTCCACAACTTAGGATATAAAAGGTGCTTACAGAAAAAACATATCATGTCGTTTTGAGACAAGTTCAATGGCGACCCTACTTACGTCCCCGTGGCTGTGGAGTAGCACTACGGCGCCTTATACGAAAACAAAGAGTTGAAACAGGCGATTCGTACCTATCTTGATCTTCAAATGACTTTCTTCGGCTTTGACTGTGGTGGTTAGGAGTGTAGCTAGATGATGCGGAATCTGAATAATATGAGGACGGGGAGAACAAGGAAGATGATTCAGATGAAGCTGGTGAAGCAGGATTACTGTGGCTTTTTCTGGTTATAAGCCTAGGAAGAACAGCATGTAGAATACCACCTTTTGGTTTGGAGTCTTTTCTGTTAGGTGTTTTGGGAGAGTTAAAGAGAAAGGAAGGGGGTGGTGTTAGTGGCGGAAGTGGGGTTTCACGAAACCTCACTCTAGGTGTACCTGGTTGCGATTCCCATTTAAATGGGACAGCAACCGGTGCACCACCATAATACACTTCTACAGAAGATTGATGCATTGTCATCTCGCTTGATAAACGTCTTGAACTAATGGAGAATCGCATATCTTCCTTCGTTTTAATTGTCATTGATGGAAGATCAGAACTAGAAAGTACTTTTTTCATCTTTTTCAATATGACTTGATCCGTAAGTCACCTAAAAATAATTGAAATTGTTTAGAAAACAACAATGGATCAAGGATCTAGACTGGTAGGGTGTTTTTAAATTTTCATTAGGAAACTCTCACATAGGGTTATGAGCTTAATTGGTTACTTAAATATGCTTAAGTTCCCAATACACATTCCCTCTTTCTATCTCCTCAAACACGATGTTATATAATAATGCATACCCTGATCAAAAAATTTGAATTAGCTACTGATTAATATTTGACACTGACATGTTACGATAGGAGCTTCCTATCATGTGAGCAACCCCAAGAAACAAGCTTTTTGGATTAATATTTTATATTGAAAAAGGATGTTAATCTAGAGTCAACCATATAAAGTGATTTAAAAAGAATCAAGATAAAGAAAGTGCACCTACAATGTTGAAGGTATTAATGACAAATGTAATTAAGTTTTAGAACATGTGAAACCGGCATTGTAGCAAGGTCACACATACTTAATTGAAGGGTGCATGTGCAAGTCATTTGATCAAGCATTTTCTAGTGTGCAAGTGCAAACTGTTTATAGGTTTGTATTGGTTTGAAATTTGAAATCAAGATTTCTCATTAAAGCACTTAGTCAAATCTCTATTTTCTAGATGAAGGTAATTTTAGTCTTTTACAGATTACAGTACCATTCCTCATTCTTGCTATCAAAAGGGAATCAATGTGATTTATAGAAGTAAAAAATGGACATATTTTTGTTGACATATATATGTAAGACTTGCATGATTATCATCCATTCACAAGACAATTATTTTTGTTGATGGAATTGAAGAACTAATGGAATTTTAGAGTCATAACGTTTATCTAATATCCAGTACCGTACGGGAGATCAATATTTTGTGATCTTATAGTAAAATTTTGATCTTTGTAAACTATAAAAGTTGAAGGTTAGGTGAACGCTAATATGTGTGAAACCTGAATCATAAACATTTATTAAAACTTGCAGTCGACATTCTACAACACTTACTACTCGTTCCATCAACCTGAAAAAAGGTCAACCACAGCGCCAATATTCAACGACTATGCATTGTTGATCGGTCATTTTCCTTCAGTCGTCAAATTTTATTTAATTACAAAACATATATAACCTAACCTGTGATATCTTCATTTTTAAGTAAGATGTGTGTGTTGATAACTCTAAAGGGACAGTACGTAGATACAATTAAAAATAGAAAGTACGTATATTGCGGGGTTTTAATAACGAGAATATAACATACAAACAAACTACCTACAGATAAACTACTTAACAGTTGAAGGGTCTCTTTCTTCTAGTATTTCTGACTTTTATACACATATGACATGCTTCATGATGTGGGTAAGGATCCTGAGAAGAAAACTTGAAATGAGAAGAATGAGAAATAACTATAACCACATATTTGAGATTCATTGACTTAAATTAGATGCATCTCTATTAATTTATATGCATCTCAATTACTTTCGAAAGTGATTTTGAAGTAAAAAAGATGTAAAGTAATATTAGCAACAAATTTGACTCGCAGAGGACGAAAAATACATAAGATTCTTCTACCTTGATTAAATACATCTAATATATGTATATGCATCTAATTTTTAGCTAGAAAATATATTATGGTGTATCTAAATGATTAATGATGCATCTAATTCAAATCGATGCATCTCTAATGAGTAGTTATAGTTATTTCTCATCCTTCTCATTTTAAAGTGTCTTCTCATTTGATCATAAGTCTCATGATGTGAACTAAATCCGGCTCTAGAGGTTCAGTCAGTACAACAACCACGGCAATTGTTTGCTACAACTTTGCTATGAGGCATTTTTCAAGTACCTTCAACGGCGATATCAAATATACTGCTTTTGGATTAAAACTTAATTAGCAGGCATTTACTCAACCTGCATATCGCATTTCAGTATGTTATGAGTTTATACTAAACTATCCAATACAATTTTCTTTTACCTCGTACCCATCATCTCAGCTCTATAGCCAAATTAGCAAAACCATGTAAACAGGGACGGAGCCAGGACCAAATATGACCAGGTGCACAAATTTTTTGGACCGTAATATAGAAACACATTTCGATGGACCAGGTGCATTTAAAATGCATTTAGGAAACATTGATGTTTTTCCCAAAAATTAACACTACATCTTAAAATCCATAGGGGTCTCGGGCACCCGAGGACCCCCTGGTTCCGTCCCTGCATGTAAATTTCATTATACCATTTTCGTTGTTTTTTTTTCTTATAATTTAATGCCAAAACGAGTTCTAATTGTGATTACTTAGCTAGCCTGCACTAGCACTTACTAAGATTAATAATTTCATCGTATGTTAGTACATAATAATAATAATAATAATAATAATAATAATAATAATAATAAACTCTAGGGATAATACTTGAAATGAAACTAACTTGTCAGTTTCTTGAGTTGTGTGTAACGGACTCTATTTTTCGCTAGTACATACCCAAACTTTTGAATTTCAACTATTGTATGTATTTGTGATAATAATAACGATAATATTAATAATTATAATATGGGCGATCAAGTGCCGTGTGGACGATTATGGACGATCAACGTTATCTTCTTTCATTCACGGTTTCAATTTGCTCGCTATCATCTTTGCAACATTAATTCAGCACATTCTATGTTGAATAGTGGTTCATTCTAGGTTTTGTTAATATCTCATCGATCGGCTTGCTTTTTTTAGGGTTTCTGTTTTATTTCACTCGAACGGTTTTTAGGGTTTTTTCTTGATACCGTGCATGTTTCATTTGTTGGTTGTTTGCTGGATTTGTTGCGGTGTTGGTCTCGTGGTGGTTTTTTCTTGGTTTCGTTGTGGTGGTTCCGTGGTGGTGTTGGTTTCGTTGTGGTGTTTAAGGCGATCAACTTTTCGTTTGTTGTTGTTATTTCTTCATAGCAGTATTGATTTCAAGCTAGTGTTTCCATTTGTTGGTCTTGTGGTGGTTTCTTGGTGGTGTTGGTCTTGTGGTGGTTTTGTGGTGGTGTTGGTTTCATGGTGATGTTTTGGGCGATCAACATTTCCTTTGTTGTTATTCTTTCTTTGCAGCAGTATTGGTTTCGTGGTGGTGTTGTGTGGTTTCACAGCTATTTTGATTTTGTTTGTTGTTGTACTTTCTTCTCAGCATTGTTGGTTTTGTGGTGGCTTGATATGCCGGTTGTCTGATTTCATTGCCCTTTTGTGGGTCATAGTGGTTGTCACAATGGTGGTGGAAACAGGCTTACCAAAACTTCATTAATTACACACCTTCGTGATCGTCATTGCACCTACGATGCACAAGTTGTCACAAAACAATCTATGTCCACTAATCTTGCAGTTTTGGAGGAGGTTGAGGAGGTTTAAATGTATGGGAATTTGGTTATGCGAGGTTTGTTTCAAAATGCATACTCTTCGTTCTGTGTATCGTCGTGGCAAGGGTTCGGATTTTGTACCACTCCCTGATTGTGGTGATGGCGTTGTTAGGTTTGTGCTTTATGACCTCACCAGACCAAAAGTTCCTTCTTCTTTAGAGCAACTTGATCATGTTGATGATTTAGTGCAACGCCAACATGGTGGTTTTACTTTGGCTCTCCTTGATAGTATGCTTTCAGAAGGGTTGTGCACTGTCAAATCCTTCCCTCCCAAGTGTCATTTGAGGTTTTCTCGGGTCTTGAAAGGATCTCTTGATAAGGTGATTTGCACGCCTGGTGACATCTCTTGCTAGGTTAGTTTGCTGGTATTGCCTCTTCTATCTCCTTAAACCATTTGTTTGTGGAGTAACATTGAGTGAGTTTGTTACTAAGCGGCAGCGCCAGCAAGAGAGTATCGTCAATGTCATTCGATATTAGAGTATGCCAATTGGTAGTTTCCAGCTTGTGAGGGAGACTTTAGCCGAGTCTTCTATTCCTTTTCAGATGTTGATGAGGAAGACCTTGGTTTGGGTGATGTGACAATCATGATTTTAGTAGATTAGTTTGACTAATAGTCTCGATCCATTTGACTTTGTTTGGTGTGAATTAAGTGTTGTTGTGTGGTATATGTGTGAGATACGTATAATATATCTATGATAAGTATGAATGTGGCACTAAATCCCTTTGCGTTTAAGGTTGTTAATATCAATGTTCTAAATGGCGTGTGGCGTGAGGCGTGGCGGCATGGCCACGCCTCAAGCCTAACGCGCCATGGCGAAGCCATGGCGTTTTTTGAGGCGTGACTAAAGCGGAAAAAAAATATTTATATATTTATTATTTATGTTATAATATCATATTTCATATACATATCGAGTTTACAAAAGGTGAGCTTACAAAAGGGGAGCTTACAAAAGGTGATATGCATAAGAAATAAAGCGAAACTAAACTAGTCTTGCATCTTTAAGCCCACATGTTTAGAAATTACTAGGCCCAAAATTTAAGCCCACATCATCCCCTTCTAAAAATGGCGCCACGCCATACGATAAGGCGTGCCTTGGCGCGCCTTTTCACGCCTTAACCCACGCCATGCCTTAAGCCGACGCCAAGGTCCATTTTGTGGCGGCGAGGCCACGCCTCGCGCCTTGGCGACGCCTTTGCGTCGCCTTGGCGCGCCTTTTAGAACACCGGTTAATATGATTTAAGAAGTATTGAGTTTGGGTATGTTCATTTTGAACACCTTTGTGGTGTAGAAATGACTTGTGTAGTTTTGGCGTTTTGTGGTTTTGCGTAACAAGTCTTCGTTCAAGTATTTGATCGTTAATAAGTTACGAGGAGATTGTTTTTATGAGTTATATTTATAAAGAGTGTGAAATTCTATTTTTGGAAACTTTGTTTTGAAAATGAGTATTTTCCGAGTCGTCGTAAAAACTAAGGTTTATCGCGTAAGACGTTAGGTTTCGTTGTGGGTTCGCATAAAATATCAAAAGTATAAGGTTTTGATTGAAATAATTTAATTTATTAAAAAACATAAAAAGGGTATATGGGGGGGTGGGGGGTGTTCGGCCAAATAGAGAGAAAACAAGGAAAAAGAAAACCCAATTTGAGCCCAATTACAATTCTAACTTAAGGTAATTATCTTTAATAAATATATATATACAAACCAAACAACCCAAAAACGTTTTTCTTAAGCTTATGGTCGATCCAAGAGAGAAAAGAAGAAGAAAATTTAGGGTTTTTATTTTTGAAGCAATAATCAAGAATCAAGGTAAAATCCTTAAACCCTATGTTCAATTAATTGAGTAATTATTGGAATTCATGTAATATTAAGTATGATGGATTTAGGGTTTATAAACTTCTGTAAATTTATGATGTAAAACATGTTAGAGTCATTAATTGATAATAGTATAATGAATGGTTAAGAGAATGGAGCGTAAAACGCGTTAGTTTGCAAGTTAGGGTTTGGACAGAATATTAGGGCTGTAAAGATACGATAATATTTAATAGATGGGGTTGAGTTAGATCACGAATTTTTAATCTAAATTATAGTTCAGTGAAAGAGCTTTCCAAAAAGTCCGACCACGATTGATTTTGAGGTCGGGAAGTTAGTCTTTTGATTTTTCAAAGATAAGGTGTTAAAGCTGTTAAACCGGGACAGAATTTGGGTATAAGTTTGATGGTGAATTGTGGTTGAAAAAGTGATATTTAGGTTAGCCCTTCTGGGAAAGTTGAGTTTCAGGTTATCTTAGACTCCCACGAAAAGGATTCGCGATAAAACGTTGTAGAAGTATTTTTTTATCAAAACTTTTTGGTGTGCGTTCAGATCCGAATCTGGATAGTTGACAAGTTTGATTTTCTTATGGGTACTTGTGTGTGTTATTAGACCATGGCCTTCTGAGGATAGCTTTTCTACTCATAAGAGACCATGATGAATTTTTGGTGTGAGTTGTGGAGCTTGTTTTGTCGTGATTTTATGTGGGTAAATGTACCCTAAAATTCTGCGTTTTCTAAAATTGTTTGTGCAAGGGATTTAGTGAATGTTAGTGATTGGTGGTTTCTAGTGTGGAGTCTAGGAGATCCATGGTGGGTCATATGAACCTTAGATATCCATCATATGAGTATTACATGGGTTGTAGCTTATAGCTTGGCCATGTGTAACGTGAACTTATTTGTGTTATATAGATTTGTGAATTGTGTTTGTTGGAAGCTGCAAAGTTGAGGTGAGTTCATAGTCCCACTTTTACTTTGTTTTAAACTTGGGATGGGAATGATGCTTGTGTTCAATGATTTGAGTTACTGTGATTATGTGTGGTCTAAAAACTTGGACTTATAATATTATCATATGAATGTTATGTGTGATGATTATACGGTGTGATGATTATATGTTGTGATGAGATTATCGTGGATTATCGTGAATTATCGGGAATGTATATCAGTGACTCAATTGGGAGGATGCTTATCCTGTTGCTCGCGCATGCGACCTAATTGATGTCAATATTGGAGCGGGGGACACGTTCCGTCCCAATGGATATATCAGTGGTTCGATTGGGAGGATGCTTATCCTGTTGCTCGCGCATGCGACCTAATTGATTCCAATATTGGAGCGGGGGACACGTTCCGTCCCAATGGTTGCCTTTATCTTGTATGATTGCATGTTAGCTTATATGATAACTATAATTATTCGTCCAGCTATATTTCTATGATCACAGTGAACTGGTTGCCTTGTGTGATATTGTGTGTCTTAAACCTATGAATCTCACCAACATTATGTTGACGTTTTAAGCATCATTTTCAGGTGAGCATTCTTAGGATAAGATAGAAGGAAGCGACTAGAAGAGACTTTAGTTGCATTTGAGAGTGAATTATTTATGTGTTCGGATATGAATTTATTTGACTTTGTTGAAGATACCTTTGGAGGTTTGATTTGGTTATTTTATTTTGAGGTATCGTTATGACACTTTGTGTCTGTACTTTGCTCTATTATTGTGCATGTAGTTATTCTCTATATAGACACCATGTGTTGTGATGATATCCATGAAGTTACACACTCGCGTTTCCGCCTTGGCGAGGTGTGACAGATTGGTATCAGAGCCTTGGTTATAGAGAATTAGGTGGTTTAACCTAGACTATAACCTAGGAGTCCCTCAAATAGTTTCATTTAGGACCTATGTGTAAGTATAGTATCTTACATGTCTATTTTCCTAATATATGAAATGTTTATTTGAGTTTTGGGACGTCTGTTGTATCTCGATACTTAGTATCATGTGTGTCATTTATAGTATGGCACCTCCTGCGCGAAAGATGCTTCGTTGGACCACCGTAGTCACTACGGGTTGCAAGAGAGTTGGTAGGATGAAGCGGATCAATAGAAGGATCCTAGTTCCTGCTAGCATGCTTCCGTGTGCGATTGAAGAGAAGTTAACCTTAGAGAATGTGAATGGAAAGGAGATAGAAAGGTACGAGACGATGGTGGCCGATAAGGAAGGCTTCACCACTAAGTACCCTGGAAAGTGTCCCCAATTCCTAGAAGATGGGGGAGTGGTTTGGGCTAGACCTCGAGATGTGCATGCGTTTGTAGATCGTTTGGAGGATGAAGGGAGAAACCTCAGTGATGGCTTTGCTAGTCATCCACTACCACAGATCGAGGGAAACAAGAATGGATGGATAAGTGAAGAGGAAGAGTATGAGG
>LBNU01005091.1:6596-21048 GCA_014162995.1 Artemisia annua
GGGCATTCATGGCAATAGGGGTGCTGTATGTCTCCACAGTTGTGATGGCCCCTCCATCAGAACTAAACAACATCAGATTATATTCCTGGCCCCCGACAACCTGAGTAAAAACCATCTTCTGACCCTCCTGCATATCCAAGTCTCGAACGAGTGTCAACCAACCACCCCCATACAAGAATTTGTGGACGTATCGATCATAGATATCAAGCTCACTGGCCACACTAACATTGTAGTCTCTCGTGTTAGTGGTAACCACGACCGAACGAGTAGGGATTGGACCATCCAGATATCTCAGAAAGTAATGATCCAACGACTGCATAAGCAGAGATGTGTCGGTCACATCCACTAAACACCTCCAAAATGGGGCACTCTCGGGTTCATAGTTATGGAACTCCAACCCATCCTCACCATAGCAAGCAACATAAAAAAGATTTTCACCCTCCTCAATAAAATGCACGGACGAAACATAAGAGCAGGCGATGTTGTAATTGACAAAATCATTCCACCTTTCTCCCTCAACAACACAAGTAAGTTATGAGACTCTCCTAACACGAACTTTCCATCTAACCCCCTACAGTTAACTAAGAAGATATAACTATCGCCATGATAGGAACCTCCTAGAACATAATCATCATGCAGTTCCTGTATATGAAATTTAATTTTTAACCATTGTGATCAATTAAATACTAATTAAACTAGTGTCTTAGAGAAATAACAGCTTGTCAATAATGGTGTTAACTTACAAACACTTCCAAAGCCTCTTCAGGAGTGCCCAAAGTGCAAATAAATTGATTTCCAAACATGGTTGTTACTGCATTAACGATTAAGGTTACAAAAAAATGCAAATAACAGTTAAAATATTGTGTGACAAAATATGACTCTATGATTTAGTCACACAAAAACTCAATGTGACTAATATCAAGGTTAATGATAACTGACTAACCATTGTGCTATAAATAATATTCACGTGAATACTTCACAATGTGACTATTTTGAATGTATTGGTCACATATAATACCCTTATAACGTGGCCATAAACATCCTATTGATACACATTTGTGATATGGTGTGACTATTGTAAAGCCTATAGTCACATGATCGTGCTTCAAATAACTGTGACTATACACATTAGGATTTGGCAAGCAAACACGCGTTAAACTTTAGACACACATATTAACTTACGTGACCATATGTGTCGAATTTTCGTTACACTTAATCATGTTTGTATGGTTTTGTGTCACCATATATGACATTTGGTCACACTCTTCAAGTGTGTGACATATATTTGTCACTCTTAAATGCATTTCGTGACTAACGCTTCAAACTGAATTTTTAGTTGTCACACATTTCAAATTCATATGTGGCTAACTATTCAGCAAAGAATAGCAGTCATGTTTATATAATGTGTGACAAAATTGACTATATAATTTAGCCACATACACAAGTACTTTGTGTGACCATATATCTTCTTTGGTCACACTGGTTAATTGTGTGACATATATTTGTCACATATGTATATCTATAGCGTGACTAATGTTTCGAGCTGATTTGCATCGGTCACACGTCCCAAATTAAACGTGACTAAATGATGGAAAAATATTTACCAGTTACCCTCTAGTCACATATATACACAAATGCGTGACAAATATTTAACGAAATGGTCACACAAATCGGATCAAGTGTCGCTATTTACTTAACGCTGGTACATTTAGTCACGCAAAAATGTCACAGTGTGACCATTCAAAAATGACCATGTGTGACGAAAGGTCATTTTTGGCCTAGTGTTATAATGTGATTGGACTATTATGCCCCTCATTTTGCGACCAAAACCTTGCGTTGACTAAGCCGAAACTGGTCAAGGGACGCAATCAGCCTAAAAAAATCAAGGTTTGGACGCCAGGCGACATTTTTTAAAAGTTAAGGTGTCATGTGATACTTTGTGGAATGTTCAGGGACCAACGATGTATTTTACTCTTGTTTTTATTTCATTCAGAAAATTTTCAAGTTCCCTCTAAATTTGGTTCCTCCTAAGTTCCCCGCCCTAAATCCGTAAAATTAGCCCCCCCGATTGGTTCTAAACAGTCAACTTAAATTAAACAAAGATATTTTTCAAATAAAGTCAAACCACTTAGACCAACTAACCAAGGTGTGTAGTGTTTCCCCGGGTCGTATAATCCCAACGAGGTGTGAATTCTGTAATAGGACGAATCTGGGATCGGGTGAATATTGAACAGAAAGGGTTATGAATGATCACACTAATGAAACAAAAGTGATAATAGCTTAAAAAAGCTATATCAACAAGAATGTGAAATCAGATAACCTAAAAACGTAAAGGAACTTAAAAACGTACGTTTTAGTTTTAAATAAACGTGAACGTAACAAATAAAAAGTGAATTCTTATCAATACAAATCCCACGGATGTGAAATTTATATTTTTTGAATTCAAATAATAAAAGAAAATTATTGGAAAATTAAAATTATTTATTAGACTATTTGTTTAATTATTATTAATTAAAAACTATTTATTAATTATTTAAAATACACTAAAATATAATTAAATATGAAATTAACCTAGAAATATGAACTTTTTACTTTAGAAAATCTAAAATAACCTAAAACTCATTTTAAAACTAAAATTATATTTATTTGACTTTTTATCTAATTATTATTAATTAATTAATATTTAATAATTATTTAAAACTAATTTAAATTATAATAAATACTAGATGAACAGTAATAATTATAAAACTTTTTATATAAATACTATATAAGTACAGGAACCTAGGAAAATTATAAAAATGAAAAGTGCTTAATGAAAAAGCTTAAAAATAATCCAAATGGCTTAAATAGAAGCTATCACTTTTTTATTTTTGATAATTTTCTAAATTTTCTATTACAAACCTATTTATATACTACTTTTATGTAACTTTTACAAAGACAATAAATTTAGAACTTAAAAATGAGCTCAGTGAGAGCTTAAGAGCTTAACAACTTGGGCTTTTGGCTCAATTTGATAATTTAAGCTCAAATAAGCTTTCAAAATAAGCTATAAAGATGAAACAGAAGTGAAATAAGGTGTAAATGAGTAAAAAGGACTGGAAACAAGCTAAATGGTACAAAGAGGAGCACTTATAAGCTTGGAATAAGCTAATAAGCACTTCCAATTTTACCCTGTTAAATAAACAGGCCTGCAAGGATTTTGTAGGCTAGATTTAGCTAGGGGCAAAGGATTAGAGACCAAAAGTAAGCTTGGATATGATAAGATGGCTTATTGAGGTTTCCAAAAAGCCAAGAATCATACACTGGGGCCCACTAATAAGCCCTGTGAGAGCTTATGAAAAAAGCTAATATTCACTAGTATACCAGTGTATACAGTGAAATGGGACAACCAAAAAGCTACTAGCAGGCTTATCAAATAAGCTAGAAAATGCATAATAAGCCCTGAACCTTTGAGATTGGTGGATAAGCTTCTCAAAGAACCAAATCACACAAGCTTAAGTTCAAAGGTAAGCTTTTTATGAGCTTATGAAAAAGGCTCACCTACACTGATGGCTCAGTGTAGTGAGTGGTTTGAACAAACTTTGAAAGCATGATAAGCAGTTGTAATAAGCAAAAAATGGAAAAAGAAAAGCATGCAGAACAAGCTTGCCAGAAGGGCTTCTAAAATCAACAAGGTTAACACACTAAAGTTAACTAAATAAAAAGATATGAGCTTAAGAAAGTGGCTTATGAGCCTGCCAACCCTTGGTACATGGGAGGTTTTTGAAATTTAGCTCAAAAGAAGCTACTAAATAAGCAATAAAGAAAAATATTAAAATTAATATAAAATTAGTCTAGTGAAGATAAGCAGCCAAAGATTATTATCCCAAAAGCACAAGATCTGAAACCTAATATTAAGAACAAGATAAATTCAACTAGATTTGTGAAATTTGATAAATATGCTAATTTGACTTTTTAATTTAACTACAAAGTTGACTTTAATGAGTTTTGGATTGAATCTACTTACTGATTATACAATATTAAGCTAATCTGCAACTGATTTAAGCTTTAACAACAACTATTGTACTAGTTATGACAACTTATGGATCCTAGAATCTAACATTGATCAAGTTATTGAGATTAACAAAGGATTTTGACTTTTTACTAAGTTACACTGGTTTTTATGACACAAATGAGTTATTAACACATACTGGAACATGTAATAACCAACTTTAATACCAAAAGCAGCCTGGAACACTAATAAGACAGCAAATCCAAACACCCTTTAAAAACAATGGTTTTGTGAATTTCAAAGGATTTTACTGATTCAAACCATGAAATGGATCCACAAAGTTGAAATACGGTTAAATGAACTGTATTGACCATAAAATACCACTGATAACATCTATTTATCATGAATCACTAAAATACTAATTTAGGCATTCAAGATCACAATCTTGACAACATGCATCCTGATAAACAAACAGGTTCTAAATAGCATCACAACAACTCTAATACACTAAGAAAGCACAAGTAACACAGATTCAAGCAGTTATAAGAGCTTACACAGTAGATTACTAAAAATTGAAATATGAGCTTACAAATGGAATCCAGCTGAAAAACAAGTACCAAGGACCAAGAACACTCCTAATAGCTTACCACTAAGCTTCTAAACCAAGGGCATTCCATTATTCACCCTGCTCCAGTCATCTTCCACCATTTTCAATGATTTTTGATTTATGAACTATTTTTCTTGATTTTTTGGTATTTTTGAATTTTATGATGAACACTAATTTTTATGTTTCTAAAAGCTTACAGAAGCTTTATAGGGAGCTTATATGAGCTATTGAGTCCTTAACATCCACTATAAACAACATTAAAGCTATATGAGATTTTGAACTTTAAAATGCATAAACTGAAATTATAGAGATACACTGAAATTGAAGCTTGAAAAAGATTTAAGATACACTAAATTCACTGGAAATATAACTTGAAAGCTTAGAATTACACTGGATAATTTAAAATTACACTATTCGACTTAAGTTAAACTAATTTACACTAGATAATTTCTCCACTGCCTCTCCTTTGAATTATATAGATCTTTTGAGGTTTCCCACTTGCTTCTGAATCTATCCCACTTCATTAGAGCCCTTGGATCCTCTGTTTTCATCTTAACCGTACAAATGGCTTTTTGGCGCCAAAAAGTCCATAAGCAGGTATGGAGTGGTTTGAAGCAATTAAAGAAGTTTGTTTAGTTGTGGAGGTGGAGGGGGATAGGAAATTGAAGTTTTAATGAGTTGGGAGTGAGGTGGAAGGAAAACAGGGGAAAGGTGGATGGTTCAGTGGAGGAGTGGGAAAAAAGGGGTGGAGTGTTGGGGAGAAGAAGCTTTAAATGCTTCTTGGATGTATTGGTGAGACAGGTGGAAGGGATGAGGTGGTGGAAACCACCCTGGTTTATGGTTTGCAGGTGTGGAGGTGGGAGGTGTACAGGGGAGATGGTTTTGGAGGGGGTTGACCGGGGTTTGACACCGTTTTAAATATCAGGGGTGTTTATTGGGCTGGGTGAGTTGGGCCAGGGTAATAAAAAGGGGTGTTGGGTTTATTATTTTGGGTTAGGGTGGTGTTGTTGGGTTTATATAATTAAAGGGTAAAGGGTCCGGTTGGTTTTGCTAAATAAACACAAGGACCGATTGTGTAATTCTGCATAGTTGAGGGGGTTGAGTTGTAACTTCCCAAAAGTTATCCAAGGGGTGAAATTTGTCAAATGTGAATAGTACAAGGGTTATGGATGTAAATTTTCCAGTTTTGAATACCCAGGGACTAAAACTGCCATTTATGAAACTTGAGGGGCCTGTTTTGCCAATTTTGCAAACTTGAACTTCAAGGGTAGAAATTGTCATTTCTTGATTCCTGGGGGACTGTTGGTGACTTTTCTTTGAAATAATTCAACCAGGGACCAATTCTGACAATCTTTGAAAGTTCAGGGACTGAATCGGCCAATTATGCAAACTTTGCTCGTTTTTCATCTGTTTTCAATCCTTTTGTACCTGAAACACATAAAAACACAATCTAAGGATATTTGCAGTATTATGTGACTTATCTGAGTGTTTTTACTGTTTTTGCAGTTTAAATAGGACAAAAATGATGAGTATTTACACACTCATCACCCCCACTATGCCTTTTTTTTCTCTCTCAATTCTCATCTACTAATCTAACCGTAACTTTATCTTCTATCTTTCACTATTTGTATGCCTTATAGCTACCACTAATCTTTATCTAATAATTGATTTGAGTTTTCTAATCTTTATATTTTATTTTTGCTCTCCTGAAATTTTGATAATTGTTCTTAGGACTCATGGAGTCATGGTTAGTAAGGTTGCTGAAACTGAAGGGTCCACTCGTACATGTATGTTTATTCAATTTGTTTTTATATTACAATCGATTAGGTATAATCTTAAAAATGCTTATTACTTTTTTTGTGGCAATTTGACAAAGTTATGTTTATAATGATGTTTCACTGCTCTTTTTTTTATTCCCTCTCTTTTATGTTGCTATCTTCAAAACTTCTTAAACGTTATATGAAAGATGATTTCTTCACACATGTGTGCTATTTGCTTGCAGGTATAACTTCAAGATGATGATTGATGACACAAGACAATCTCCTAGTTTTCTTTTATTAATTTTGGTGTACTTTGTACAGTAGATGTTATTAGAGTTTAGTTTGGGTGATGTTACAACCTAATGAGGTTAACCACTTTTGTGTATGGAAATGATTAATCAGAAGCTAGAATTAATTTTTCTTTTTCTTCCTCGTATCAGGATACAAATGAATGACAAGTCCTCTAGCATGACCAAACATGTCACTATTGACGTTTTTAATTTTCTTAATGGAACTCAAATGTTTATTGGAAATGAAAATTGTCTAAAGAAACGACACTTTGTATTAGAATAGTGTTCAACCTGTTACTCCGTACATGTTAATTAAACATAATTCTGGGAAAAAGGGTACTGTTTTATCCGATGTTGGATTTCATTTTACGACACCGGATAGGGTCCTAACAATGCACCTTTGTGTTAGAACCCTTTTCTTGGTACTCAAATATGAGTATATGCACCAGGACTTCATTCAATTTATATGCCTTTTAGGACGCGTGAATGTGTCCTAATAATTAATAGAACGGTAAGTATATATTAGAACCCTATAAAGCCTCCTATTATTAGAAAGGTAAGTATATATTAGAACCCTATAAAGCCTCCTATTATGTGGTTTATTAGGACGTTATTGTGGTCGTATAAAGTATTGTTAAGGGACTAAAAACTTAGTTTCATAATGTTGGTGTTTATTAGGACGCCTATAAGGGTCTTAAATATCTATTACAACCCCTTTACAGAGGACACTTTTATTTTGGTCCTATTAGGTTAAAGGCCCTATAAACTAACATTATGGGACACTAATTGGTGTCCTGTAAAACCAACTTTTTTGTAGTGCATACGAGTATTGGACTAGAAAATATGTGAAATATTTCCATTATAAAAAGATCATCGCCCACGAATACTTCACGCTTGTTAATCAATAGAATCTTATCAGAATATAATTCTAAAATAGATATTCACGATAAGAACTTTTCCAAAGTTTCCTTTGATCTTGAGTTCCAATTTTTAACAACAAACTCCAAGAATGCACAACATTTGATATGCGTTATTTACTAAGAAACCGTGTTTTTACTAGTCATAGACCAATGGAGAATTCAAGTCCTAAAGAGGGTGCAAGAAAGTTGTTGAAGAAATTGTAGGAATAGCCGAATAGGTGCATGATATAATAGGAATTAAATATTTCCATTAATATATGATACCATTAGGGTCGCACCGAGATTGTAGTTTTATATATTTATTGTAAAGATATAAATGGTCTATTAAACAAAAGAGAGTTGGGCTTAATTAATTGGACTAATTAAAGATAAGGGAGAACGGACAAAGAAGCTTACACAATGGGCATGAGCCCTTGTGGGTCCCTGATGAGGCGAAAAGTGTTACGCTTTTAGGGGGTCATTTAAGCCCTAAGTCGTAATAATTTGATCAAATATTGCCTCACATCGTTCCTTTTGTCATTTTAGGTACTTTGGAGAAGAAATCTGGAAAAAGAAGCATTTTGGACGTTTTTGGAGCATAAAAGTGAAGAAAACGACAAAGTCCCAAATTATGCTGTAAACAGTACCTGACGGCGTCACGCCTTAACAGGTTATGGCGTCAAGTGTCGACAAAGAGGTGGATATGAAGATTACACATGACGCGCCAGAAAGATTTTGCAGGTTGAAGATGACGGCGTCACCCTTTATGGCGTCCAAGGTGGTCACGTTTTATTATAAAGAGAGACGACCCAGAACCTTTTATGGTGTCAAGAGTAGATCTAGGCCATCAAGGAACCCTAATCGCGGCGAGATGACGGCGTCACGTGCATAAGGTGACGCCGTCAAGTTGTAAAATCTATATATACTTTTCTATTTTTCATTCATTAGAGGAGGAACATTTGGTGCAACTTTAGGGATAAACCCTAGGTCGAATTTCACATACTTTTCAAGGGTTTTTCACCCTTGTTTCATCCATGCTTAATTAAAGGTAAGTCTTCCTTCAAATCAATCAATATGTCTATGTGTTGTTTGATTATATCTTATGCTTGTCTTTACATTAACATGCTAGGCTAGGTTATCTTTGTGTTTGCTTAGATGTAATGAAACCTAGCTACTGATTATTGATTGATTGTTTGTTATTAATTGTTGTTGGATGAATGATATCAATGTTAGGCTTAAGAAAACTGGCTAACTTCCAATTGGTAACTTGCTTGATGTCTTAAGAAACATGAGTTGGATGTGTACTACGATTAATTGGTTGTGTTTAATGCATAAGTGACTACTAAGGAGGCCATGGTTTGGATACTTAACGTGTCGCCATAGGAAGAGGTAGAAGCTTATAGAGTTGGGGAAGGACGTACACAGCCCCACGACTAGTATTAAGGTATACAACCCATCATCCACGCAATTATAACAAACTAATCAATCAATGAAAGATAGCTAGGGAGTAGTGAAACCTAAGTAAACACATTTTTCTCCATATAAGTTTTCCTCACATTTACTTTCTTGTTATTATATTTTTATTGCATTTGTAGTTATTTGGGTTAGTTGACTAGCAACTAATTCCGCCCACTCCTTCAAAAACCGAGATTGTACTTGCTTTCAAAAAAATATAAAAATACAAAAAGAATCATCCTTCACCCTTAGACCTAACTAGAGTAGTTTTCAATCCTAACGAATACTATTTCTAGTGGAGAACGATCAATTCTCCGGTACTTGCCACTACACTATACTACATCGGTCAGGTACACTGCCTGGTGGGGATTGCAAGCTTCCAAGATCCCTTGAGAGGTAAAACATTTTGCATAGACCGCAATCCACGCATCAAGTTTTTGGCGCCGTTGCCGGGGAATAGTTTTGCTTAGGTTGAATTTTATTTTATTTAGGTCTACTTACTAGATTCCTTTCTAGTGAGATTTTTATTTTATTTTTATAGGTTTTCTTTAGTCTATCTATTTTCTTCGTTCCTTTGTTTGTAACTATTACCATCTGACATCATGGAAGGTGGTAATATCATTGACCCCATCAACCCACAACAACAAAACCAACCACAACCAAACCAACCTCCTAGAGCACGCACTTTAGGAGAGTATTCCCGACCTAGCCACCAAGGCTATCAAAACACCATTGAGCTCACTCAAGGAGCCAATGTGTCTCCCTTGTGATCCGACACCATTCGGTTGGTGCAAAGCGGATGTGCATTCCATGGACTTCGTTCCGAATATCCAAATCAACACCTCAAGGACTTTCTCAAAATTGTAGATTCCATAGACCTTGATGTTGAAACTCGAGAAACGACCCGATTGCGTCTCTTCCAATTCTGTATGCGAGACCAAGCTAATGAATGGCTTGAACGTCTACCCGCAGGATCCATCACCTCTTGGGATGATCTGACCACTCGTTTCCTTGCTCAATTTTTCCCACCGGGAAGAACCACCAAGCTAAGGATTGATATCTTGATGTTCCAACAACGTCAAGGCGAAACCCTCTACATGGCATGGACTCGATTCAAGGACTTACTCCAAAAAGTCCCTCATCATGGCATAGATCTTTGGCTCCAAATCCAAATCTTCTATGACCATATCAATCTCTCCACGAGGCAAACCATTGACCAAGCGGCCGGTGGTAGGCTACGTAATCGAAGTGCTGAAGAATCATGGGAACTCATAGAAGATCTTGCTCTCTATGACAACGAAAGTTGGAATGATCCCCGTGATTTGAAGAAAACGGTCAAGGCAATCTCTTTGCCTTCGAACAATTCAAGCACTCCCGACCGTAGGATCATGGAACTTGAAGACCAAGTCAGGTTTCTCACAAAATCCTAAGAAGCTCCTAAACCTTCAAGCCAAGTGAATAAAATCACTTCTTCGTGCAAATTATGTGATGGTCCTCACGACACTCATAATTGCATGGAACTCCCCAAACAAGCTTTTAAAGAATTCGCATCCTCACGAGTTGACAAGGCGGGAGATATGTGGCTCACTACTAAGCATGGACCTAGGATTTCCAGCGATGGTTATGAGGCGTGGAAGAATAAACCAAATTTTAGTTGGAACCAGACCCGAAGTGTATCATTCAATGACTCTCCCCCACTCACCTGGTCTAAGCATTACCCTCCTCAGAATACACCTAAACAACAAAGCCATGAGGAAACACTGCAAAAATTCATTCTCTCTCAAGAAACACAGCTTTTCAAACTCGAGGGTCGATTCAGACAACAGCAAGCCGATATGAACAACAAGGTCAGTAACCTACTGAGTATTATCAAAGATCGCATTGCTGGAAAGTCAAATGATGAATCGGCACGAGCTGAAGAGGTCAAGTTCGTCACCATCACTAACCAAACACCCTTTCCGGTGAAAATAAAGAGCCCTAGTAAACTCTTCAAACACATGTCACCAAAAGGAAAAGAAACTAGGGATCCTTCTGTTCACTCGAAATCACTCCACTTCGTGAATACCATTGCCACAATACCTATTCCTAAACCCGACAAAGACCAACAATCAACTGGGAATGTGGACGATGAGTAGAGGGTGAAGTTCCCAAATAGAACCACGAGGTACCTAACAACCCTTCAGACCCACCAGAGGACTCTATCACAAGAGGGTCAAGTGATGGGGAGGGTTTGGACGAAGAATCCGAAGAGCCTCAGGAACTACTAGGATTGTTGGATAGCTCCCTCATGGAGGAACTTGAGAAGGACACAGGAAAGCTATCCATCAAGTTTAGAGAAAGGATAGAGGAGGGTGCTTCCAATGTCTTAAAGATATATTGCACCACTAGGAAAAATCTAATAAAAGATGCCTACATAGACCCCAACTCCCAATGAATGCAATATCCCTTTCTCTATATAATGAAGCCTTCACCAAACAGGTGTCGTATAAAGGGTTTAATTTCGTTGGGATAATCAGAAGGGTACCAATTGTGATAGGCAAGTTCATCTATAACATAGACCTAACCGTGATTAATGACATGGACTCAATCATTAGCCCAACATTAACTAACCTTGTCCTAGGAAAACCCTTCATAAGAGAAACGGGAGTAATGTTTGATGAGAATGATAGTAGCGCATTATTCACCGATGGTGTCAGGAAAGTAATTTTTTGGGATGGTAATGAGGAAGTGTATGAATACCAACCATCGTCAATTTGTAACACAAGGGAGTTACAAGGTAGAACGCCGAGTAGGATAAAGCGACGTGATCCGAATAATCTCATAATACCTTGTATGATTGGTCGCAAGCATTTTTATAATGTTTACATTAACACATGTTTACCCAAGAACGTGATGTCCTTGTTTCATTATAACAACACTAGCTTCATGACCCGGCCGATGGCCGGTTACACTTCATAAACTTGTTTTACAAAAGTATTTTAATAGGATAAATTTAATATATTCCTTTATATATTGGTGATATAGTATATGTAATAATAAATATTATAATACATACAAATAATTAGTTGGGAAAGCATAATAAGAAAATAAATATATGACAATTACATCTACAGGTAAAATAAAAAAAAAATTATGACTAACAAGAAATAATTTTCACCCCTACTTAGGAGGCTAGGTTTTTACACCCTTGAGAATAGTATCGGAGCTTTCGGGGTCTTTCGAAATCAACAATCTCTAAATTACCGCTAATCTTTACACAAAATCAACGAATACTAGTTCAAGTTTCGATTTAGATTTAAGAAAAAGCAAGTTTCATTTATTCATTTATTTTAATTCTATTCAACACATCTTTTTATATTTTTCTCATTTTCTCATTTTTTCTTTTCTTTTCATTTTTTTCATCATTTTTTTTAACATAACATACTTAACTTTTTCACATATTACATCATTCATCAGTGTTACTTTCTTCATTTTTCAATTTTATTTAGTTTTCCGGAAAGTATGGTTGTTCCAAATTTAAATAAAAATTTGAACTAGTACTCTATATTAACTTTGCATAAAAACTTGTTTACATAACAAAACAATTTCGATGTTCAAAAGTTTGAAAACAACACGCATTTAAGTCAGATTAAGAGCTACTGGGAGAAAAAGCCATAGATTACTATAAGCTCTAAAGAGAACCAACTACTCTACGTTTAACATTTTCATTTGAAAAAATCGTAAAAAACATAGCCTAATAGTTAAGGAAGCAGCCAGATCAACACTCTGGCAGAGTCAGGATTCCCCTTGTTCTAGCCTAATCAAGACTAAACACTTATTCTATTATTTTTTTTTTTGTATTTTCATCATTTTTTTATTTTTTTTTGTGTGCAAAGCACTTCTTTTTATTGAAAATTTTTAAAACTTAGCCAAAAACGGGGGTACTAGGGCACTAATAGGTACACATGTGATCAAATTCGACAGAATTCCCCCCACACTTAGAATTGAATATTGTCCTCAACATTCAAAGTCCCGGCTATTATGCCGACTCTTTGAACGTAAAAAGATAATTACTAGCTAAGTGTACGAAGGAAATCTTTTTTCACAAAAAGGATTATAAGTTATCCCTAGATAATCGTTAGCAAAAGGATAAGATATTGGGCGGCTGGATTGAAAACAGGCGCGTCAATCATCACAATCCAAGGGATACCTGAAAACATGAGCAAACATACAACATGGCAAACAACAGCAGAGGAAAACTCCCCCACACTTAGGTGTTAGAAATATAGAAAGAAGTCAGAGAACATGGGTGAAAACCCATGTTATGCTAATGTTTTTGTTCACCGATTCACTAGCTTGACTCGACCCCGCATTCATTGGTTCATGGGGAAGGTTTGGAGATCCGGGACAACCATGGGTGGTATGTCCTCTCCAAAGTAGTGCTTCAACCGATGGCCGTTCACTTTGAAATTTGGACCGTCATTTTGAGATAACTCAACGGTACCATATGGATAAACTTTTGCAATAGNGACAATCTTTGAAAGTTCAGGGACTGAATCTGCCAATTATGCAAACTTTGCTCGTTTTTCATCTGTTTTCAATCCTTTTGTACCTGAAACACATAAAAACACAATCCAAGGATATTTGCAGTATTATGTGACTTATCTGAGTGTTTTTACTGTTTTTGCAGTTTAAATGGGACAAAAATGATGAGTATTTACACATTTATCAATCCCCCACACTAAACTATTGCTAGTCCCTAGCAATCCAATCATATGAAGTAACGAAAGGATACCAAGTACTAAGATCATCCATTTTTGGATTTTATTAAATACAAGATATTAAACAAGAACATAAATATATACAACATGCTTGATTAACAAAAATTGCTTTATGGAACAGGATTCATACAAACTGGGTGTCTCTAGGGAATATAAATCATCATCCTCTTTTTAGTACTTCCAACTAAGTTTGAAAACCCTTGTGCAAATGTTGTTGTAAAATGCTAACACTACTTATACTAATAATCTATGTAAGCCGAGACTTAACTTTTTAATCCCACAATATGTAAAGTTTCGGCGTGTGTGCATATTTTCAAAAGTTTGACCACAAAAATTGACACTCATTATGGTTGTTATTTACTTAAGTCCAATCCTAACCCATAGGGAACCTCAGAAATATAAGAATCAAAAAGGCCTTTTCCATGTAACGGCTTTCTTCTCGGCACATCCCAAACCAGTTGGTTTTAGGTGACCAGGCTTTTGACACCTCGCAAAGAATAGTACCGGAATTGGCGGGACTTCGATTCAAAGATTTTTGATATTCCTCGACAAGTTAAAACTAAAAGTAAACAGATAACAACAACAATCATTTAGAGATTAAAGACGCAAAGATGAGATCACTCCATGTGGCGACTTTCTTCTCAGCTTGTCCTTTTAGCCGAAGCTTAGGAGGCTAGGTTTTTACACCCT
>LBNU01005095.1:0-26018 GCA_014162995.1 Artemisia annua
TTGAATGAGTCACGCTTCTATAAGCAGCCTTTGTTTTGGAGTTTTATGTAACGTTGCAAAATTGACTACCGAAACAATACAAGTTGGAAAAGAAAAAGAAAAAAACAATTTTGTTATACTTTTCTTGTTAGCTATAAATGTTGTTGCTGTTTAAAGTAATGTACACTTTCATTTTTATTTAAATTTGTCATAAACATGAAACAAGTCGCCATTGAAGACTAACGAGTCCAGGTGGGGACATACATATATTGGTCGTTTGTTTGCTATCACAATCCCTCTTTGTTTCATGCTGGCAACATTATCAATAAGGACAGATGTGATGGTTTTGGTGTCGACATATGAGTAAACAAATATATCACCACTTGCATTATAAACTTTATAAATATAAAAATGTTATTCGATAAATCTTGACTACATAAATTAAATATATACGTTTCATTATATGTATATTGCAAATCTATTTTGCGTCTTAAAGTAGAGTGGACTCATCCAAAAGTTTTAACATGGTCAACTTGATTAATTATAGTTTATAACTTTATATAATATCTAAAAAGGGTTTATTATTAGTACAAGAATAAGAAAACCACCAGCTCATACCATTAAAAGCTCTTAGAGCGGGAGGTACGCATGCGTTGTGGGTGACGTCATGGCCACCAGCCCAATTTTGAGGATGGCACGCCGTACCGGGGGTGGCGGGATGGTCGCTTGCGCCGTGGTGGCCAGTCCACGCGGTGGCAGTTGTTGTTTTTTTTCTATTTTTCAGCTTTTCCATGTGCTTTTCTCTTTTCTTTAGCTTATTCTAAGCTCATCTCACTTGGTTCTAGCTNCAAAATTTACACTTTCATCCCAAATTTATAAAAACTCTAAAACTAGTTAATGTAATGTTTTATTTTATGTAAATGAAGTTTATTTTAGTTAATATTGTGTATGCTTTAATTAATATCGTGTATGTTTTATTTTATTTAAAAAAAAAGAAAAAAGAAAAAAAAGGACGACGGCACCACATTTTCTGGTGCCAAAGGTTACAGCCAGAATGTGGTGCCATGGAGATTTTTGCTGACGTGACAGCACTTTTTCTCCATGGCACGAGCTCCACAGCACGAGCGTACCCAATGCTCTTAACATCAAAATGTGATTTCTTATTCTTTTTTAATAATTTTTTATAATTTTAATAATACACTAACAGGTACCCGCTAGATGTGACGGAGCATAAAAGTGAGAGACTGATTTTTTAACTGTTAGTCTGTTAGTTTTATGCCGTGTTTCACCTTTTTCATCTTCAACCTTGATTGTTCATTTCTTATCAGGGGCGGAGCCAGGATTTATAGTTAGGGGGTGCTGACCTTCTTCAAATAAAATAACGATAAATATTATATGCAAACAGAATCACCATGTCCCGTAGTTTGAAATTTGAATATAGATTCTATAACCTATAGGTCATATCGTGGTTGTGGTTGTGTTGTTGGGTTATAAATAACTCATCTCTTTGCTTATAAAACTAGATTATATATATAGTTTTTCTAATGTTGTTCATGATTTAATATGCAAGCCATGTAAGAGTAAGAAACTCTTGTATACTAGTACCTTTCTATGCACCAATCATTAATCATACTAAAATCTTTTAATTCATACAAACACCGTCAATATTACAAATTTGCAAGTGATTTTCTAAATTAGCTATATTATTCTAGCTTTTATTAAAATATGGTCAAAATAAAAAATGGATATTGAAGATTATTGAATATATTTAAAACTGTTGGTTTTCTTTGCTTGCTTTGAGCAATGGTATTTTACTAGGCTAGTATACTGGAAATGAATATAATTTGTGTAAATGAATACACCTAAAGTTTAAGCTAGATATTATTTAGAAATATTATGTAAACATAATTGATTACCATAACCAACTAAATAAACTTATATCTTACGATGCTTGTTTTTATTTGTGGCCAACTGTTAAGGGAGGTTCATAGACAAAAATGCGTGATATATAAGCTTTAGCAGTACACAACTAAGGTAGTTGGACAGGTTGGGGGAGGCTCAGCACCCACCAGTCCCCCTACCTCCTCCGCCCCTGTTTCTTATAAGAAAATAAAAGTAAAACTATTAAGAGCGCTAAATTAAATCACCCAATCAAAATCACATTAAGTCGCTGTCCTCCAGTTGTGCCACCACCACACTACTTTTCACCTTTTCACTACTAACGCCAATAATACATTAAGGATTAATTTCATATATCATCATACTTTCATGCTTAATTTCATATATATCCAAAGTGCAAGTATTAAATGCATAATGTACAATGTTTTTAATGCATGTGCAAGTATTTAATACCTATACTTTTGATGGGCCTGGCCCAAATACTATGTTACTTATTTAGCCCAAGCCCATTACTAACTAACCCGACCCAACTGTAACTATATATATACCTACAGTTTATACACATGGTTGATTCAATATATTGTTGTTAATCCGTTCATCTTGTTAAACAAAATCTCAGGTATTATTATCTACTCGTACTGTTCATTATTATTGCCCTACAACTTTCTTATTAGTGTTTATTATTTTATGCCCACCAACTGTTTGATAAAATTCCCCAATAGTGTTTGTTAGAGTTAGGGGTAATTTGGGATTTGCTTATTGTTTATAAAGCTAGTTATTAGTTAGTTAGTTAGAGTTAAAAGGGTGTTTGGGATTGCTTATTGTTTATAAAGTTAGAGGGTGTTTGGGATGCTTATAAGCAGTTCAGGAAATAGTGTTTGGATATGCTTATGCCGTAAAAACGATTAGACCCCCAAAAGAAGAAGAATAATTGCTTAGATAGTCAAGGGTTATAAGCAAATCGAGCCCGTCTAATAGAAAACTACTTATTGACTTATTGTACCGTTAAATAAGTGGATTAGCTGATTGTACCGTTAAATAAGTGGATTAGCTGAAACCATAAGCAATTTCAGACGCCCTTTTAGCTGTAGTTTTTCCCTTTTCATTCTACAGATAATTTGTACACATAAGTTTTTTACTTTCATTCTTGATGATGCGCTCTGCAAGAGCCTCTGGGTACATTAGTATGGGTTGCTGATGTGACCAGGTAGGGTGTTTGTATGAGGGAAATGTAGTCTGGATGATAGGTTTCTCCATGGTTGCCTAGTCTTAGTTCAGAAGTCACAAAGTATTTCAGTTTACACTTGTATGTAGTCCTGTATGTTTCATTCCTGGTTGCCTAGTCTTAGTTCAAAAGGCACCCGGGGTCAGGGTGTTCCCGCCAATCTACACCTTTTTGTGGAATAAGACTTAACGGGCTTGTCCATTGTAGTCTACTGAATCGTTGTAAGCTGTTTATTGTTGAGTTATAATAAAATTCACCATTTCAGGAAAAAAAATAATTTGTACACATAATGAACATATCATAATCGTTATCCAATATTGGATTCCAATCGCTCAAAACCGCCTAGTTGCCTTATTAAAATGCAATGAGTTTATAAGCTGGTTAAATAAGCTATCCCAGTATCCACTAAAACTGAAAACAGGATGACTGATAAAAGTTGAAGCCTTTTAATGTCTTCACTTAGATCTGAATGATGTAATATATGCTCGAATCAACTCGTTTGATAATCGTGTTTGGTAACAAATTGCTACTATTAACAGCCCCCATTATTGCTGTCTAATAATCTGCTAATGGTGTGTATCTCTTATTCTTTGCTCGTGATATCTTCAGCTTGTACATTTTTATTACAAGTACCTGATACATTTTAAATAATAATTTGAAAACAAAAAAAGACTAATTACTAGTACCTAATGCTTTAGTTCTCGATAATTTGCTGAATAATTGGGGTTATAGGTTTATGGGCGTGGTTGAGATTTGTTAGACTGGTGTTCAGTGTTCACTAATAATAAAATTCTTTGGTAATATGCAAATTGCATGACGGGTTTCTGAAATCATATTCATGGGTGGATATTGCGATGATTACTTAAATGTTTGTGTCATTACTAGTGATTTGTGATTATTAACTAGTTTTTGTAGTATGGTTGTGATTACTCACGCTTTTGGTCAAATTTATTTCTAATGCTAATATATTTGAAAGCCTATAAGGAGTGATCATGTTGGCTGTTTCTGATCTTATAAAGAGTTGGAGATACGAAATTGCCATTGAAGAGATTTTTTAACTTCTTAGTATTCAAATTCAAATAAATAATACACGCAGACCTGACTTTTTTTTTAACACATCTGACCCAAACCTGTTCACTTTTTGACCTGTACTGGTACACTTCGCTCTGTCTTTCGGAATCAGTACACTTGTGCTACTTGGACATTTGATCGTTCTGTTTGTTAATATTGATGGTGTAGAGTAAGACATTTAAGCATTTGTTACAGTTCAGTCTTTTAATCTTTCTACACTTGCAACTACTCGTATTTTGTGAAAATTATACGCATTCTAAATTATGCAAAAAGGTCCCATCGCGTCACTTTGATACCTTATACCTTGCCTATACCATCTTTCACTGAACCTGTGCCAGCTTTTAATTATGTTGGGTAGAAACAACTTAAGTTGGATCAATGTATCTTGTAGGTGTTATTTGCTTGTGTGGTACGTTGTTTCAGTAAGTTCGTGTATCAATGGTTCATTCAGTTTCTATATGTTATTTGGATATACTGATGGCTTATGCATCATTAGGCTTAAAGTCATTCCCATTAGCTGTCTCTCATAACTTTAAATTTGATTGACAGATTTGATCAAACAATTCTACAACCAAAATCTTTAGGTCCTCAAGGAGCCGATATCATTCCATTGAAGCAATGAAGGAAGACGAAGTAAACAGATGTCAGATACAAGAATGGTACCCGAGATTCAAATCCTCAACAATAAAAACCATAATTCACGAGCTTCCCGAATCCTTCATCCAGTATCTTCTCGATGATTCTGGCCCGTTCTTTCTTCCACTCTCTAACGATGATGCATTACCCAACAGAATCCACAATCCGTTAGATGAAGAAGATTACACAATCTCAGAACAACAGTCCGATAGCGAATCAGAACCATCTTCACCACAACAACCACCACCTTCTTTTCCAGAACTCGAATCACAAATCAACCAATCAATCGAAACCCTAGGTGGGTCCATCTTCCCGAAGCTCAACTGGAGCTCTCCTAAAGACTCTGCTTGGATAAGCCCAAACGGAAGTCTCAAATGCACTTCTTTTAGCGAAATCACACTCTTACTTAAATCATCCGATTCATTAGTTCATGATCTTTGTCACGCTTATGATTCCTGTGCCGACAGTAATTTAGCCCGACCCGATAAGTTCGTTATCGCCCTTCGGAAATGGTGCCCAAATCTTCACCCTGAGATGGAATTCAGGTGCTTTGTACGGAACCGTAATCTAATCGGAATATCCCAACGGGAAGTTACCGGATTTTACCCGGTTTTGATTGAGGAGAAAGATAAACTGGAAATGGAAATTAGAAAGTTTTATACGGATAAAGTGAGTATGGAATTCGATTCAGAAAGTTACACGTTTGATGTTTATGTTCAAAAGGATGGGAAAGTTAAGGTTTTTGACTTTAATCCGTGGTGTGAGGTTACATTACCATTGATGTTTACATGGGAGGAACTGGAGTCTGAGGAGCTGATGCAGGACCCCGAGTTTAGAATTGTGGATAGTCAATTGGGAGTGAGGCCGGGTTTGAAAACTGCGGTTCCTTATGATTATTTGGATACAAGTGAAGGAAGTGGTTGGGACCAGTTTATGAAGAATGCTGATGAGGAGTTACGGAAGCAGACACGGTCAGCCGGTGCTTAGCAATCATGTTGGTCTCGAGTTTATTTCATCGTTCTCCAAGTTAAGGTTCATTTTAATGTTTTACTTATTGATTTTGGTTATAGCTATTTCGGAGAATTGTAAGTTAGTGTATTACTTTGAAACTTATTCAAACAAACAGACTTATTCGGTACTGTCATCAGGTGTGTTTGTTTTTGTCATCAAGTCCATGTCTTTAGAGGATAGTTGTTATCTTATGCCATTGAAATTAACATCTCATTTACAATTTAATATATATACTTTGACCACATTTATATAGTTTAACAAATAGGATCCTGGTTTCTTTCGTTGTTGGCTGAGATAGGTTGATGTAGAATTATTCTTTCATTCATACCGTAGCGGGCTTTTATTCTGAATGGTTTACTTGTTGACCAGTTTTTAAGAGGTGAGAAGAATTCGCTTCAGTTTATCTACGAAAAATTTCATCTACCAGCTGATGGTTTTACAACATGCTCTTGTATACTTTCGTGAACTTCCACGTTTTCTCCCTGGATCCTTGTTCATTTGTGGTTTTTGTAGTAGATTAGGTGGTGTTTCTTAAATCAAGTGATGTGGATTGTGGAGAGATATATAGATAGAGTTAAAACCACTTATTGAAGAGAGGTTTTTATGAGTCTCCCCATTTTTAAGATGAACCAAGGGGTTTCGACCCAATTAGCAAAAATGTTTTTTTTTTTTTTTTTTTTTTTTGCAGATTCGGAAGCGGAAGAAGGCCTCCTTCCGCGCGGGGGGGGGGGGGGGTGGGGGGGGGGAACGGGAGAAATATTTTTATAACAATTAAGATCAAATCACCGTTGGGGGTCATGTTTCACACGGTATCTTAAACACATGTTTGGTTTCAAGCTTGCTACATATCCAATTAGACGCCCCTCAAGCATTATATAAATGCACTTTAAGTTAAGACCGATGATTCTCAAACAAATATGTCTAAAAGTATGTCTCGTAGCAAGATTTGGACACATGTTAAGATCAAAGGTGAATGTTTGAAAAAAAAAAGTGGCAAAAACATGTGTCAAGTAATCCAATACATGGATTAGATATGTTTTTAGTGATGCGTTTTAGGTCCCCATGTCATTGCTCTTAAATAAACACAAATCACCTTCATCTTGAAGGTACCATGTATGGTGGCACAAGCCAAATTAAAAAAAGGTGTGTCACGTCATGCCACTCAACATTTCCCCTTATAACTTTTCTTATGACTCACACATCGAAAAACCCATTTACTAATCACTCAAGTTAATACCTCACGTTTAAGTTCCACTATACTCATTTGAAACATAAAAACCAATTAAAAAAACTAAAGACAAGGGCGGAGCTATTAAGGGCCCAGGAAGGGTCCGGCCCCTTAGGCCTAAACCGTTAGTGTATTTTTTTCGCGAGTTCAGGTGTTCTTTCAGAAAAAAAATTTGTTTCGTCCCTCTCATCTAATGTTATTCCGGAAAAAAATTGTTTTGGCCCTCTCAAGAATTTTTTTCTAGCTTCGCAACTGACTAAAGGTACCCACTTTTGGCGCAAGCCAGTGGTTTTGCTTGAACAATGACGCAAGAAAGAGAGGTATGATAGCTTGGTTTTGGCTTAAGGAATAAAATGTCACGTTGGTTGGCTTTGGTGGAATGTGACCACACCCGGTCATGTAATGGGCCAAAAACTCAACAAGTAGTAGTATTATACTATTATATTTTGATATCATTAAATTATTGGCCCCATGAAGAAAACAAGAAGAAATTGTAGTAATAAACAAATATGAATATCTTCAAAGTTTGTCAATAGCAATGCCTCACTTTTCTTGATATACTGGGTCTATTCGTAATTTCCACCTAACTTATTTCTTTGGAATTTCCCCTGCCAAGAAGCATCCTTCTTTTCCACCTTTCTGAAAAGAAGATTTTACTTCCTCACAATTGGAAAATGACATATGACAACAACATATTTTCTTTTTTTTAAAAGAAAAAAAAAAGAAAAAGAAAAACTGTTTTATATATTAGAGACTTGAAAACTAATGTATGTTTATAAAGTTTGTGCCAAAAACTTTTCCAATTATAGTATACAACAACAACTATACCTAATCCTGTCGTAGCAAGGTATGAAGGAGGTGAGATGTAGACAGTCACACCACTACCCGAGAGTAAAAGGATTGCTTCCGGAAAGACCTCTAGCAAATGCTTCCCAATTATATAGTATGTTATATTAGCTAATAGAAAGATTTTTAGGAGTGAAAAGTATTTCATTTTTCACACGTAACACCATTTACATGGCAATCAAAGTCTATACCTTTTTCATTACGTTAATCTTACTAAGTTTTACTATTTCTATGACATGTTACATGTACCATGTCGGCATGTTGCATACGTCGTTACTATTAATATTACATGTTATTATTAGATCCTAGTCGACGTCGTCGTGCCAAATGGTCAATTCCAAAAGCAAACACCCTCCCCTTTCCATGAATATGCCACTCATGGAATTGGTCAGCTTCCTCTTCATATATATAAATAATCCATACATCAATTCTCTTCATCACAAAAACAACATTCAACAACCTCTATTCCTTTTAGTATATCTTTAAATTAAATTCCAATGGCTGCATCTAAGACACAACTAGAGTTTCATGATCATTTACCTTTGATTGAAGAAAAGCTAGGCGGAGACGGTCTTATAGGTGAATTATGCAAAGGGTTTGAGCTTTTAATGGACGCGAATAAAGGGGTGATCACATTTGATAGCTTGAAGAATAACGCGTCGTTTTTGGGCCTCCAAGACTTGAGTGATGATGATTTGATGAGCATGCTTAAGGAAGGTGATTATGATGGTGATGGCGCGTTAAATCAAATGGAATTTTGTGTTCTTATGTTTAGATTAAGTCCTGATTTGATGGATCAATCCGAGTTTTTGTTGGAAGAAGCTCTTGAACAAGAGTTTAAGAATTCATATCAATAGTTGTTTTTTATTCTTATATGGTTTTTCTAAACCAATCTGAATTTTTTTGTACTTGTTAATCTTTACAGATTGATTGAAGTTCTATATAAATTATGAGTAATATATGCGATTTAATAGTTCGTTTTTATGGTTGAATTGTATGTAAAAAGTTAAGGTTGTTCATCGATTCAAATCAAAGATAATTGTAACAAAATGAATCTAAAACAGTATAGTGACAAACAGGATTGTGAAGCAATACTAAGTATCAACCTAAAGATTATATATCTAATTCACACATACATTGACATATACTCATTTTCTCTCTTTAAACTGATCACTCATTTTACCATATGTTCCAACGTTTTGTTAGCCATAATTCTAGTCATATTTGTTATGTAAGGAAGGCGAACGTAAATATTTTAGAAAACGCAAAAGAGTTTAACACCATTCGGTGAGACTCCCACCCGAGTACCCGACGTGTTCTCTTAGTCATATTTGTTAAACAAATTAATCTTGTTTTGAAGCATAGTTTGTGGTTATATTATACCATTTTGTATCAAGGAGTGTTGAAATAAACAAAGTCGAGCTATAAAACCACAAGACGCAATTTACTTTATCGATGATTATCATCTTTATTGATAAGATAATGAATACATTTGAGTTTTCTGTTTGTTAGCAGAATCCAGTGATATCGACTCGTTTACAAGCTGGCACTTTGCAGTTCGTAGGAAGTAGATTAGATATTTTGGTTCTAGAAAATTTCCAACCCATTCACAAACTCATAGTCGCCTAGGCCCACCATTTACATTTTCAACACGCCTAATTGTTTAGCTAATAGAAACTAGTCAAAATACTAACTACTCCGTAGTTTATTTTTTCCGGCAAATGGTCTAAAAAATAAACAAACTTGCCACTTTTTCTTTTCGTATGCACTAAACTTATTTTTTCTATTGTTGATTTTTTAGACCATTTTTTTTTTTTTTTTTTTTTTTCATAATAGCCACAATTGTTTTAACAAAACTACCATTTTGACGACCATTTTTTACTAAACAAAAAAAAAAAAAAAAAAAAAAGGTTGTAAAAAAAAAAAAAAAGGTTGTAAGACTTGCGTATTGTTTGCAAAATTCAAACATCGCAAGGTATACCTTGCGAATTGAATTACATCGCCTATTATTGGCAACAAATTGAATTAGAATTCGGTTCAGTTACATAGAGTTTTATTTATAAAGGTTTCACGAGTTGATAGGTAAATCAGCTTTTGCTCGTGAATTGTGGTTGATGATTTTACTCCCTCCGTCTCAAAATTATTGTCAGGAGACAAAAATCACAAAGTTTAATAAAAGTGGTGACACTTTAATTTTTAACCACTCAAATAGAATATTCCTCCACTAAATTCTCTAGTTTTTACTCAAAAAAGAAAATATACAATTAATCTGAGACATTCATAAAGGGAAATATAGACAATAAATATGAGACGGAGGGACTATTATATAATAGTATGCATGTTTATTTGATAGATCTTTGAGTTACTTAAATAAATAAATAAATAAATAACCTCCGAATTTGGAGTGTTCATACCTTGCGAATTTCAACCTTGCGGTTTTTAAAATTTTGCAAATAGTCTACAAGTATTGTAAAATATATATATATATATATATATATATATATATATATATATATATATATATATATATATATATATATATATATATATATATATATATATATATATATATATATATATATATTAATTTTATGAAATATGAGTATTTGGTGAAGATTGGTTGTGAAATGAGTATTTTTATGACCTTTATTTAACTATTGTGACTAATTATGTAACTCGTTTGTATAAACACACATTACCCGTGAAAACGTGAGAAAAAAATGTAAACTTAATCACATGTAAAATTGTAAATTAAGGTCACATTTGATAACAAAAATAGATAGAATACGGACTACCCACACTACATTGTATAATCTTGAACAAAAGATGGTAAAGTTCACGACACGTAAAGTTAATTTACCGTTTGATGAGACATTCAATACCGAAATCAAAGGTGTTGAAAACTTTTCATTCAAACTAAATTAAAATGCATTATATTAAGTTTGAAAACTGGATCTTCTAATAATGTCAAATAGTTTATGCATGCTTTTATATTAAACTTAGACAAATGTCTATAGAGATGTCAACTTTCATGGATCTGTTTAGAGTCAACAGGCTCTTTCGAACATCACTCGAGTAGTTCAAATATTGTGAAAAGAGTAGGAAGTGGATTTTAATTTGTTCACCAATGTGAACAAATTGATCACATGGTCACAAGTACTAAATTAGAGTCAAATGTTCACAAAGTCAAGTTGATGTCTTCCTTATTACAGTAAATATTTTGCATCAATGTAATGTAAATGTAATTTGGTTTAGATTGACATTTTGCCTCCTATCAATACGATGCAAATATTAGGAAGAGAAATAAATGATGATAAGACTAAAAACACTATGCCTGAAATTATTTGACAATATAAAGTTTTTTAGTTCATAAAAACCTAGTCGTTGGTGCAACGGACCAACATATCAATGACATGTAAGCTTATGCACAAAACTAAACATACTTTCTAGAAAAACATTAAAATATCTTGCCCTACAATCTTATCTATAGATTTTGAGGCCCCAAAATCTATCAAACCGATGGAAAACTTTAAAACGTAGCTATCAAAGATAAATTTAAAATCTATTTGAATGCATTTTGGAAGGTACGTACATAATAAAAAGCAAAAATGGACACAATGTAATTTTTGCACCGGCTCTTTTAACATTTAACTACGACACTAGTTACAAGAAACTACTCTCACCGTCCTAAACTAATAATTTTNAAATATATATATATGAAAGTTTAATTGAGCTTACTATATTACCTTTTTTTGAAATTAATATTACAAACTTTAAAAAATACATTAATTAATTAATTAAGTGTAAAACTGCAAAAAGTAAGAGAGATAAAACAGTAATAATTTTGTTTTTTTTAAACCGTGTGTTTTTTGTCAGATCACAATTATTTTGAGAAACAGGGGGAGTATTAGTTATTGGACCAAAATCATCATAACTATGTTATGTAATTACCAAATGTAAGTCTTTGTTTTAGAGCATCTGCACCGTGCTCAAGAACCCTTCGCGTTCACAAGGTTGAAGCGAAACTGCGAAAGTGGTGGCCAGTGCGGACTCCAAGCACCCTTGCATGTTACATTCTAAAATGTGAGTGTGCGAAGGATATATTTTGTTAAGAAAGTAGTTACTCGTCATGACAAAATTATTGCAAGATAAAAGTGATAAAATAGCGATCAAGAATGTCAACTAAAGTGAGATGAAATTTGTGAGACATGAGAGAGAGAAAATTTGTGAGACCGAAAGTATAGGTCGTAAACATTTGCTGTTAAAAAAATGAAAACTAAGGTGAAGCTACTAATGCGATGATCTTATCGTGACAAAATCGTTTATACAACACAAAATGATTCATCATCCTCACATGATATCCCAAGGGCCCCACATATCTTATAGGACATCTGATTAAGGTGGAACAAAATGATGTGATTGAATGAAAAATTTTGACATATGTGCAAAATTAATGACTATACCAGAATCGTAAAATTAACTATGGTAAGATTAGCATATAAGCTGTTGATCATGGTATCCTATATCTTCCTTGAATATTGTTGTCTTTAATCACACCAAACGAACTTGGTGAAGCTGATGGATACATTTTTGGATTCCCAACAACATTCGGTATGATGGCTGCTCCGTTCAAAGTATTCATAGATGCCACTGGCGGCCTTTGGAAGAAACAACAGCTTACTGGCAAGCCAGCCGGCGTCTTTTACAGCACTAGTACTCAAGGTGGTGGGCAAGAATCTACTCCGTAAGTACCTAAATATGGATCCTAGCTAGTAGATCATTATATGTAAAATCACAAAATCACTCAATTAGTACATCATTATATGTAACAAAATGTCTGAAAAAGTACACATTTTCCGATGTTAAGTAGACTTGTTTTTGACGATTTTGAGCAAATTCCATATGTAAATGACAGATTAACTGCACTTACTCAGCTTGTTCACCATGGGATGATCTTTGTGCCAATTGGATATACTTTCGGAGATGATATGTCTGAAATGGGGGAACTGAAAGGTGGAAGCCCATATGGGGCTGGAACTTTTTCTGGTGACGGGTCAAGACAGCCATCCAAGCTTGAGTTGGAGCAAGCTTTTCATCAGGGGAGGTACATTGCTACTGATGCAATAACAAGTCTTTTGTCCATAGTTGCACTTAATCTCTCAACTTATCTCTCACATACAAACTCGTATCTACTAAGTTTATAAAAATAAAATTATGTGATTTTGTAAATGGCACAAACCCGAACCCGACTTGACCCGACCCTATTTGACCCGAACCCGAATAACCCGAGTTCAAATAGGGTCGGGTTCGGGTATGTTATTTTTAGTCTCGACCCGACTTGGAGCCGACCCGTTTGACCCGAACCCGACCAACCCGACCCGATTAACACCCCTAATCCTCACTAAACTGTTACCAAAATTTTACATTCTGTTCAAAAGTAAGAAACACAATGCAACAATAAAAAAGAGACATGTATACCATTTTACTTGTTTCTTTACACCATTTTTACCCCTAACATGGAACTAGAAGTAATGTCGATTGATATGTTAGCTTCTTCCGTTGTTCCCGGCTTCAAATTCTGTCGCAAATTATTGGCAGTGAAGTAACTTCGTATTCCTGAAACATGTTTAGTAGCTTTTCTCAGTACCAGTAAACACTTTATGATATATGTTCTTCAATAGTTTGACTCAAAAGTCAACTCACTAATAATTTCAACCCATTGTAGAAGATATTTATGCAAATAAAAATTTTTCTTGAATTTAATTATAATACGAGCATCTTTATATAATGTCAAGTCTCATTATTGTAATAATGAACAGATTTTGACTTTATGAAGAAGTCAAAGTTAAGAATTATACCTTGATTCAAGAGTATAAAACTAGTATAACAGACTTGATTCCTTGTACATATCTCCTTGTACTTTGATTTTAGACGGCTAGCTGAAACCAAACTATTGAGGACGAAGATTAACCTTCAACTTCAGTATGTCATGTTATTGTGTAAACCGAAAACAAATAAAACCAAAAATGCAGTACAAATGAAAAAAGAAAAAAAAAAACAAGACGAACTAATGTATGATAGTTTCTTTGTTAGAATTTTGGGAGTGTGTGGGTGGTAATAATCCTAATATATTCTCTGAATCGTGTAGAAATCACTTTCAGATTGAAGTATTTTCGACCCTATATGCCTCGGGTATCACGAAAACCTCAGTTGGATAAGACAGAGAACAACACTAGCACTTTGTTTCTAGGGCATGAGAAATCAAAGCAATACACAAAAAGTTGTTATGTTTGTTATATCCTGGAAGAGATCAATTATGGTGTATATAACCCAACCGAAAGTTAGTTAAATTCGGTTAAAAGCGGTTGACAGGAAGGGTCATGACTGTTGGGCAAAATGTATGACTCTTTTGGTGGGACCCTGCAAGGGGCACTGCCCCTTGACCCTGCAAGGGTGCGCGGCCCCCTTGACCCCCGCTCTTTGTTCGTTGCGGCATCAAACTAGCTAGAACGAATGTGCATTCTGCACCTCCTAACTTGACTATAAGCTAAACCTGATTAAGCCCTTGATCTCACGTAAATCACAATTACATAAAATATAAGTGATGACACTAACATCACCAACATTCTTGTCTAAGTTACATGTGTGTTTCTTCATTGACTGTTAGAAAAATTTACCTCCAGCTTGGTCCGGACGCTCAGACAGTCACGCCCATGAAAAAGAATGAATCTTTCTATCCTTATTAGCAAAAGTAACATCAATACGACCAGAAGCCAAAACAACAAGGACAACTGGTGCACCACCTGCACACAACGTGAATCCTCTTACTTACTGAACCATATATTGATAACCTTAGGGGATGTTTGGCTAAGCTTATGAGTTGGGCTTATGCTTATGTTATATAAGTGGCTTATTGCTTATATAACATAAGCTTATAAGCCCATGCTTAGTGTTTGGATTAGCTTATGTTTAATAAGCTTATAAGCTTACGAGTTTGGTTTGGCTTATGTTGGTAAATGACAAAAAAGGGCATGGTTTAATAAATTCAGATTACATAACACGAAAAAGCTTATCAATGGTCCATTGAATGAAATGAAATTTCAATTAATATAAATGTCAAATTACATAACGCGATATGTGCAACAACAGTTCATATCTAATAATAAAAGACACCATGTCTAATAATAGAAGACACCATATGCAGATTACATAACACGATATGCAACAACAGTTCATGTCTAATAATAAAAGACACAATATAACGAAATTTCAATTATCAGTGGTCAAATTATGCAGCATTAAGTTCATATCTAATAATAAAAGATACCATATGCAACAAGTGTTGGGTTAAAATAAAAAGGGTCTTAAAATAAAAAGAATAAAAAGTCTCTGATGCACTAAATTTATAACTATGATGCAGTGACTTAAAATGTGATGCAGTAACTTAATAACTGCAATGCACTAACTGTGATGTAGTAAATTTTTATAGCTGTGATGCAGTAACTGTGATGCACTAAAATTTATAACTGTGATGCAGTGACTTAAAAATGTGATGCAGTAACTTTATAACTGTGATGCACCAAAATTCGCCTTCCTAGACTTTTTATTTTAAGAGACTTTTTATTATAACCCTACCCTATGCAACAACATATATAATAATGGTTTTACCCCTTCAAAACATTTGAGTAAAAATGAGATAATGATTATGTTCATACTTGATGAGATGTGAGAGTGAAGTTGGAGGCGGTAATAGTGATGGAGGCTAAAAAAAAAAAAAAAAAAAAAAAAAAAAAAAAAAAAAAAAAAAAAAAAAAAAAAAAAAAAAAAAAAAAAAAAAAAAAAAAAAAAAAAAAAAAAAGCATAATTTCATGTATATCCTTCCCTGGATGAATAATTACATATATATCCTTTTTACTAGTTTTTTATGCATAAAATACAATGCTTTTAATGCATCAAAAGGATATATATATATATGTTATTTTTGAAATTTGCAAGGATATATATGTAAAAACCCCAAAAAAGAAATATGAACATTGGATTTACAAGTAAAATCTGGGTAAATTTGTAATTTAAATTAAAATGTGTTATATAAGCCCAAACCCTCACAAAAAAGCTACATTTTTGTGGCTTATCAAAACACTCACATATAAGCTCATAAGCCCACTATATAAGCTAAAAACAAACACCCTCTTAGAAAAATAAGGTGAGGAACATCATTTACATCCGACACGGAAATAATTCCAATCTTCATCAAACATAAGACAATTTATAGAGAAGGGAGAAAGTACCTGTTAAAAATGTTCTTAATGCAGTGACTTCTTTGGGCCTTCGGAGCTGTTCCAAAATCATCACTCGACCAAAGTACACGGGACTTCCGCTTTTGGTGCCTGTGCTATTCACGGCTTTATATGTAGCAGAATGTTTCATCATCAGAGGTTTTTATCTTGGATATAAAACCACATGACTCAAGAAGCTGTCTAGACCCAACAATACGCAGACCTTTCATCCTAAAAATACTCTCTGGAAGATGACTAATGCATGTTCCAGTGATATCCAACTTTTTTAAACATTCTAACCATCCAATTTCCTCAGGCAATTCCGCAACTTTAACACAATTATTGAGGTTGAGATTAATGAGCTTTCGACATTCAGCAGGAATCTGAAGTTCGACCAAATTAGCACAATCCCTGACTCTTAGTGTCTCAAGATTTGGAGTAACCCCGAGGTGAAGGGTCCTCAACTTTAAATTATAAAAGTGGAGAGATCTGAGTTTTGGACTTTCAGCAGGCAAGTGTAATTTTTCCAATCTTTCACAATCATAGATAGTTAACTCCTTTAGATTTGGAGTAACCTTGAAATGAACTTCTACCAAATTATCACAATAATCAAGAATTAGTGTCTCAAGATTCGGAGCCGCACTAAGGTCAAGGGTCCTCAAATAATCTGAATAGGTGAAGGCTAGGAACCTGAGCTTTAAAAAAGGCTGTCATAAATAAGCAACAAAAAAAGGAAAGATAATGAGTAACAAAAGAGGGAAAGAGATAAAAGTAGCAATTAATGAATCAACCATTAATTAATTATTCTACCTACCTTTTCTTCTCCATCTTTCCAAAGTTGAAAGATACTGCTGATATTCATTTCAAGTGCAACAAGATGATTTGGTTTAAATGTTTTCGGTAAACTTGATAAAGGATAACCAGTCCATCTCAGAAATCGTAAGGCATTTGGAAGGGGTAGACTATCTTCATCAAACTTCCACTTGCTAACTTCATCTTCACTTACCCATGGTGGGGTATACAATTGAAGAAATCTAAGTTCCTTCATGTTTGCGAGACCGTTCATCAAAATTTCATAATCCAATCCACGTGCATCATCCAGTGTTATACATTGTGTTGCTTGGGTACCCTGTAGGTAATACAAACAGCAGTAGAGACCATGATGAGATTTGTTTCATTACAAAACAAAATGTCAAGTTAATTTCTCCAATTCAAATGAAATGTTTAGGCTAGGGTTAATTTCTAATTTTTTATAAAATTTGGGAATTTTTGTGTTTTGTTTAAATTGGTTTGAGATTTGACAACTAAGGCAAGGGCTTTGAATTTTCGTTAATTGGCTTGTTATCATGGAAAAAAAGTAGAAGCTGGTGGTCGTGGTTTCTGGGGGTAGTGATTTGGTGGAATGGTGGATTGGTTTTATGATTGTTGTGTATATAGTAAAACAAAATTTTGTTTTTGTACGGTGACTAATTTGAACTTTTAGAAAAGTATACCTCTTTTTTTTTTTTTTTTTTTCAACGGCAAAAGTATACTTGCTTTTTAGTTTAACGACCTAAATAACTTGATACTTACTGAGTTATTAGCCAATACATCTTTAATTTCCTCCTTTATCCATAACCTGCTATGCATTTCAGGTTTATTAGGGTTCACACGACGAACAATATTCTTGCCCATTTCTTCTATATGGTCATGCATCCCCAACTTCCCAATTCCTCCAGAAATAGTTATAAGAGATTTCAACTCAAGAACTCTTAAACCAATTCGAGCACTAAATCCGCAACTTTCAAGTGCTCTGATTGCATTCTCTTTCCACCAACCTTTGAACATGCATGCAACATCTAAGAATATTTCCTTGTAATCCTCCTCAAGATCATCATAGCTGAGTTCCAATTTTTCAATGGTTTCCCTCAATGGGATTGTTTTTAGCCTATCAATGGCATCTTCCCATTCACGATCATCTTTACCATGGAGAAACGAACCCAACACTCGGATCGTTAAGGGAAGACCAGCAGCGTAACGTACAACTTGTTTCGATAGCTCTTTGTACCGTTCAATTGGAATCTCTCTCCTAAATGCATGCCTACTAAAAAGACAAATTGCTTCCTTATCGTCTAACAAATGTACATCACGAATCAAGTTCACTTCGTGTGCAACTAGTACTTGCTCCTCTCTTGTTGTAATGATAATTCCGCTACCTGGCTTAAACCAATCACGATCACCCACTAATGCCTCAAGTTGCTCAATCTTATCAACATCATCCAGAACAATAAGAACCTTTCTAATACACATCTTCTTCTTAATCATCTTTTTCCCCTCATGAACACCACTCACAGTGATTCCTTGATCATTTAAAACATCTGAAAGTACTTGTTTTTGTAATGGATCCAACCCAGACAAAGAAGATTTTTCCCTTATGTTTTCAACAAAGCTTTGACCTTCAAACTGAAAGGATAATTTATCAAAAACCGCTCTAGCTAAAGTTGTCTTCCCTGCACCCCCCATCCCCTTAATCCCTATCATGCGAACGTCATCAACACCCATTTCCAAAGATGAAATAATTTCATCTACACGGGTCTCCATGCCTACTAGGTTTCCATCAACACTTGAATCGATGAAACGTAGCTCTAGTGAAATGTCTTGAATAATTTTATGTATGAAGTTAGCTTCGTGCCTGTGTGGGAAAGAAGGACCAGTTAGCTAGCTTGTAAAAGTCCCTCACGAAGGTCTACAACACTTACAGTTCTATGTGAAATTAAGACATGATGTTGTATTACAAATGATATATCCTATCCAATGTTTCGTAAAAGAAATGACATGAATTACCCTTTTACACGTGGATATTGACAGAATAATTTGCTGGCTTGGTCAGCTATATGAAGGGTAATATTATTAAGTGTCAAAACATGTTGAGTCTACCTGGAAGCAAAACACTTTTCTTAAGTTGTATATTAAAAAACAGATTCATTAGAGATGATCAATAAAAATTTGTAACTATAGTAGTACTCTAAAATTTTGAATAAAACGGCCTTAGTGGTTGTATGCACTAGAAATACACCTTGATGAATTCAACCCGTTTGACCCGTTTGAGATATTATTTCACCCACCCACCAGGTAATAGATCAGAAAGAAATATGTATAATCAAACAATATTGCCTGAGATATGAGGAATAATTTTACCCAGCAGCAGTGGTCTTCAACTCCCAGCCAGCAAGAGAGGCTGCTTCTTTTAAAGCCTGTCTCCATTTCCCAGCAGATTCATCATTTTCATGTTTTTTGAAAGCTTCTCCAACTGGGCCATACAGTTTGCGGACTTCAGTGGGCTCCACATCATAGAACACAGGGTAAGCAGTATGCTCAGGCATCTTCTGGCATTCCATAATCTTAACAAGTTCTTCCAAGCACCAAGATGAAGAGGCATACTTCTTGGAGAAGACAATAATGTAAAATCTTGAGTCTTCAATGGCTTCAATAAGCTCATCACTGATGGTTTTCCCTTTTCTGATTTTCTTATCATCTATGTAAGTTTCAATGCCTTTTTGCTCAAGAGCATTATAAAGATGCCCAACAAAGGTGTTACGAGTGTCTTCACCTCTAAAACTTATAAACACATCATACTTGAAGCTCTTTTGAACTGATGATGTTGAAGTAGATGCCATTGAACTTATGATCTGGGAAGTTTTATTTGGAGTAATTGCAAAGAAGCAACTGGATGATCAGATGAACAAGAATAGAGAGCAATTATTAAGTCAACTGTGTGGATAAAAAAAGCCCATGATCTGGTCAAATAACAAAAGTTGCATTTACGATCCTTCGTGTATTCAAATATTCTGATTTCGTTCAAGTAACTTTTAATTCATGAAGCTCAATTATTTTTCTTTTATGCCTCTAAATGATGCCATTATTCACTCCTTCAGTCAAATTCATTTGATAGTTACATCTATATGTTTAGTTGTTTTTAGTAATTGTTTGTGTTTTGTTTTTATCATGTTAAGTCTTTGAAACCGAGTCAAAACGAACAAAATTTATTTATATGCTACAACTAGTTGATTATTAACCAAGCCAACAAAGAAGTAGAACCGGTTCGATATCCTATCCAATTTTAAAAACCAATTAGTCACATTTCTCAAATCACAGAAATGTGTCTACCGCAAAAGTCAACATCACATAATCATTAGTCACATGTCTTTTTAAACAACTAGTAAGATAAGCGTCGGGCAAAACACAATAATGCTGATGCGAACAAATAAGCAATCACACAAGAACACAAAGATTTGTTGTGGTTAAGGCTGATTACGAGTGAGTTATAGAGGTTCTCTTAACCAACCTTACGAGCTCATTTCTAACTCCTAAAAGTCAGTTGGTTTATATACAAAGAGATTTTTGGATAACTAAACTGGTCTGTTATGACAAGTGGCCTTATAGGCCTAACAATGCAAAACATACACTTTCTACATATCTCGTCAAAATCGATTGTCAAATTTTTGGGTCGGTTCCATAAATAAGTTCTCCACATTTACAAGTTTCTTTCTAAAACAATTAGTTTAACAAAATAAAAGGCACTTTTTGTCTACCACTAAGAGCACACGGTACCATGATCTAGAGTTATGACTTAACTCTATGCTACGTCAGCGCCACAAAGTTATGTCATAACTCAGCGGTGTGGTAGCTCAACAAAGTTATCCCTTAACTCTCAAAAAACTGGCCGTTTAAGGGGGCAAATATGTAATTTCTTTTTTTTTAATCAACAAGCTTCAACACTGCGTTATGGTGGTAATTCACCCCATAACTCACTAGGACGATATGGTAACTTTCCTATAACTCAGACAAAGTTAAGCTATAACTCACGAGTTGAGTTATGGCACCGTGTGCTCTAAGCAGTATGTAATTTAATAGGGTTTTTTTTTTTTTTTTTTTAAATGTCAAATTTAATTGTCTACTATTAAATATAGATATGAAAGTTTATTGAGCTACTATATTACCTTTTTTTGAAATTAATATTACAAACTTTAAAGAATACATTAAGTAATTAATTAAGGGTAAAACTGTTATTATACAAAAAGTAAGAGATAGAAAAAAACATTAATAATTTTGTTTTTATTAAATTTGGTGTTTTTTGTCGGATCACAATTATTTTGAGACAAAAGGGGAGTATTAATTATTGATCCAAAATCATCATAACTATGGTTATCTAATCACGAAATGTAAGATGTGTGTGCGCTAGCTTGCATGTTATATTCTAAAATGTGTGTGCGCAAAGGATATATTTTGTTAAGAAAGTAGTTACTCGTCATGACAAAATTATTGCAAGATAAAAGTGATAAAATAGCGACCAAGAATGTCAACTAAAGTGAGATAAAATTTGTGAGACAGGAGAGAGATAAAATTTGTGAGACCGAAAGTATAGGTCGTAAACATTTGCTGTTAAAAAAATGAAAAATAAGGTGAAGCAAATAATGCGATGCTGTTATCGTGACAAAATCGTTTATCACAACACAAAATGATTGGTACTTGACGACATCATCCTCATATGATATCCCAAGGGCCCCACATATCTTCATATCCCCAAGTACATTCCAACGAAGCCATGTCGTTCATAAACACTGAAATTAGTAGTCGTTGTTCATTTGTTTTACTCTCTTAACTCACGAGTGGATTCATCGTATCAATGGCTACGAAAGTGTACATTTTGTAAGTTCATAATCTACATTTCAATTCAGTTAACTAGCAAATTATTTTATTATTATGTATTGAGTTATCAGCTTATTATTATTACAAGCGCCTCGATCTATTTAGTACTTTTCTAAAACGGGGAGGGAAAGTCTTGTAACTCAAATGTACACGGAGTATCCGTCTCGCCACCCCTAGTTGTTAAGTTCAAGTGTTTAACTAGTTACTAGTGAGGTTCCAACATGAGACATCTTACTTAGTTCCTTTGCTTTTAGAATAATTGAAATGTACTATAGTTAACCTATGATTGATGATATGTTTCTATGGTTGTGTGTGTGTTTGTTAACCTATCAAGATCTACTATCACTACGCAATCTAAAACGTATAATGGGTGAGCAGAAAACGACCAAACCAAACAATAACCAATTTAACTGAAATAACGTTAAAAACTGAGGGTTTGGTTTAAATGAGAGACCGACATTTTTGGTGGTTTTGTTTTAAGAAATAAGTAAAGTGACAGCCGAGTGATACTTATAGTTTTTGCTTCTTGTTACAAGAGCGTGTTATGTTATGTTTTGTTCTTGTTTTCCTTCCTTTATGTTAATTTGAACAAAGGGCGGCAACTATAAAGACATAGAGCTCATAGACATTGTTAATCGTCTCAACTATTATTCATGTTTATGCTAGGACATCTGATTAAGGTTGGACAAAATGATGTGATTGAATGAAAAATTGTGACATATGTGCAAAATTAATGACTATACTAGAATAGTAAGATTAACAATTGTAAGATTAGCTTATAAGCTGTTGATCATGGTATCCTATATCTGCATTGAATATTGTTGTCTTTAATTTGCTGACAGTCAACTTTTTCATTTCTTGCTGCAGATACTATTCTATGTATGGACACGTAGAGAAGCTAGCTCACGAGATACAGAAAGGGGCTGCATCTGTTGAAGGAGTTGAAGCCAAGTTATGGCAGGTAGATTAATTGGTGCCAAGATTGAAGACAAGAAAGATCACACGTACATTATTATCTTGCAAAATGATGTTAGATATCTAGTTATATTGTATGATTATCTAGACTAGTATAGTCGGGGGAATTCCTTGGTTTTTCGGGTTGTAGGTACCTGAGATTCTGAGCGAAGAAGTGCTTAAGAAAATGAGTGCACCACCCAAGAGCGATGTACCAGTAATCACACCAAACGAACTTGGTGAAGCTGATGGATACATTTTTGGATTCCCAACAACATTCGGTATGATGGTTGCTCCGTTCAAAGTATTCATAGATGCCACTGGCGGCCTTTGGAAGAAACAACAGCTTACTGGCAAGCTAGCCGGCGTCTATTACAGCACTAGTACTCAAGGTGGTGGGCAAGAATCTACTTCGTAAGTACCTAAATATGGATCCTAGCTAGTAGATATATATTGGGAATATTACATCCTCAACTTTTTTAGGTGTCTCTTTAATAGACAGTGAAACCGCAAAATCACTCAATTAGTACATCATTATATGTAACAAAATGTCTGAAAAAGTACACATTTTCCGATGTTAAGCAGACTTGTTTTTGACGATTTTGAGCAAATTCCATATGTGAATGACAGATTAATTGCACTTAGCTTGTTCACCATGGGATGATCTTTGTGCCAATTGGATATACTTTCGGAGATGGTATGTCTGAAATGGGGGAACTGAAAGGTGGAAGCCCATATGGGGCTGGAACTTTTTCTGGTGACGGGTCAGGACAGCCATCCAAGCTTGAGTTGGAGCAAGCTTTTCATCAGGGGAAGTACATTGCTACTGATGCAATAATAAGTCTTTTGTCCATAGTTGCACTTAATCTCTCAACTTATCTCTCACATATAAACTCGTATATACTAAGTTCATAAAAATAAAATTCTGTGATTTTGTAAATGGCACAAACCCGAACCCGACTTGACCCGACCCTATTTGACCCAAACCCGAATAACCCGAGTTCAAAAAGGGTTGGGTTCGGGTATGTTATTTTTAGTCTCGACCCGACTTGGAGCCGACCCGTTTGACCCGAACCCGACCAACCCGACCCGATTAACACCCCTAATCCTCACTAAACTGTTACCAAAATTTTACATTCTGTTCAAAAGTAAGAAACACAAGGCAACAATAAAAAAGAGACATGTATACCATTTTACTTAATTCTTTACACCATTTTTACCCCTAACATGGAACTAGAAGTAATGTCGATTGATATGTTAGCTTCTTCCGTTGTTCCCGGCTTCAAATTCTGTCGCAAATTATTGGTAGTGAAGTAACTTCCTATTCCTAAAACATGTTTAGTAGCTTTTCTCAGTACCAGTAAACACTTTATGATATATGTTCTTCAATAGTTTGACTCAAAAGTCAACTCACTAATAATTTCAACCCATTGTAGAAGATATTTATGCAAATCAAAATTTTTCTTGAATTTAATTATAATACGAGCATCTTTATATCATGTCAAGTCTCATTATTGTAATAATGAACAGATTTTGACTTTATGAAGAAGTCAAAGTTAAGAATTATACCTTGATTCAAGAGTATAAAACTAGTATAACAGACTTGATTCCTTGTACATATCTCCTTGTACTTTGATTTTAGACGGCTAGCTGAAACCAAACTATTGAGGACGAAGATTAACCTTCAACTTCAGTATGTCATGTTATTGTGTAAACCGAAAACAAATAAAACCAAAAATGCAATACAAATGAAAAAAGAAAAAAAAAAAAACAAGACGAACTAATGTATGATAGTTTCTTTGTTAGAATTTTGGGAGTGTGTGGGTGGTAATAATCCTGATATATTCTCTGAATCGTGTAGAAATCACTTTCAGATTGAAGTATTTCGACCCTATATGCCTCGGGTATCACAAAAACCTCAGTTGGATAAGACAGAGAACAACACTAGCACTTTGTTTCTAAGGCATGAGAAATCAAAGCAATACACAGAAAGTTGTTATGTTTGTTATATCCTGGAAGAGATCAATTATGGTGTATATAACCCAAACGAAAGTTAGTTAAATTCGGTTAAAAGCGGCTAAAATCAGTTGACAGGAAGGGTCATGACTGTTGCGCAAAATGTATGACTCTTTTGGTGGGACCCCAGCAAGCGGCCCTGCCCCTTGACACCGCAAGGGGCACTGCCCCTTGACCCTGCAAGGGTGCGCGGCCCCCTTGACCCCCGCTCTTTGTTCGTTGCGGCATCAAACTAGCTAGAACGAGTGTGCACTCTGCACCTCCTAACTTGACTATAAGCTAAACCTGATTAAGCCCTTGATCTCACGTAAATCACAATTACATAAAATATAAGTGATGACACTAACATCACCAACATTCTTGTCTAAGTTACATATGTGTTTCTTCATTGACTGTTAGAAAATTTTACCTCTAGCTTGGTCCGGACGCTCAGACAGTCAGGCCCATGAAAAAGAAAATCTTTCTATCCTTATTAGCAAAAGTAACATCAATAAGACGAGAAGCCAAAACAACAAGGACAACTGGTGCACCACCTGCACACAAACGTGAATCCTCTGAACCATATATTGATAACCTTAGGGGATGTTTGGCTAAGCTTATGAGTTGGGCTTATGCTTATGTTATATAAGTGGCTTATTGCTTATATAACATAAGCTTATAAGCCCATGCTTAGTGTTTGGATTAGCTTATGTTTAATAAGCTTATAAGCTTACGAGTTTGGTTTAGCTTATGTTGGTAAATGACAAAAAAGGGCATGGTTTAATAAATTCGGATTACATAACAAGAAAAAGCTTATCAATGGTCCATTGAATGAAATGAAATTTCAATTAATATAAATGTCAAATTACATAACGCGATATATGCAACAACAGTTCATATCTAATAATAAAAGACACCATGTCTAATAATAGAAGACACCATATGCAGATTACATAACACGATATGCAACAACAGTTCATGTCTAATAATAAAAGACAATATATAAACGAAATTTCAATTATCAGTGGTCAAATTATGCAGCATTAAGTTCATATCTAATAATAAAAGATACCATATGCAACAACATACATAATAATGGTTTTACCCCCTTCAAAACATTTTAGTAAGAATGAGATAATGATTATGTTCATACTTGATGAGATGTGAGAGTGAAGTTGGAGGCGGTAATAGTGATGGAGGCTTAAAAAAA
>LBNU01005095.1:26218-51570 GCA_014162995.1 Artemisia annua
AAAAAAAAAAAAAAAAAAAAAAAAAAAAAAAAAAAAAAAAAAAAAAAAAAAAAAAAAAAATATATATACTAGTAGTTAACTTGAGGGAACATAAGCTTTCAAAAGCTCACATTCCCTCCTGAGTAGCTCATAAAAGCTGTGCTATAGCTTCTTGTGAGTTATTTCCAGCTTCCTAAGTTCATCAATCCACTTAGCCATCTAGTCAAGTAAGTTCCCTTTTAGTTTCTTTGCATTCTCAGTTTGTTACTGTTTCATAGTTTAATTTTGCTTATTGCTATTTACATTAGTGGTTAGTAGCTTATTGCATGCTTAAACTGTGTCCTTATATGCTCTAGTTTAAAATTTATGTTACTGCCCTTTATATAGCTTCACTTGCAAATTTGTGTCTTGGTGTTCTTAGTTGTGTTTGCTGGTTCATTGAGCTTTAATTAAGTCTAGGAAAACTGTTTAGATCATAAATTCAGTAGGGTAAAGGCTAAATATCACATTTGTAGTGTAAGTGAGCATAATAAAGGGTGTTTGGTTTAAGCTTTATTTTGGTATCCTTACTGTTGAATTATTGTTTTACCTGCACAAGTAGTCCCCTGAGGTCACATAAGAGTCAGTAGTAGCATAAAAAGTATAGGTTAAAGAGCAAAAGTCAAAATCAGTTATGAACTTTAATTTTGTGCTTAATCTTGTTCATTAGCTGCTACAATCTTGGAATTAGGTCAAATGTTGTTTCACTTAGCTTAATGAAGTCTCTAATCACCTTCTAATTACATCTAGGTTCATTTAAGATCAGTAGAAATTTAATTTAGTCTAAATAGGTTTGAACTTAAAAAAAGTCAAAGTAGTGGTTTACTTGTTGAAGCAGACCTGTTCTTAGGATTCTTTAGGGTATGAGTAGGAGTTTAATAGGCTTTATATTGTTCTTAGAGCTCATTTACAGTGCAAAGATTATATAGGATCAGTATCAATCATTTCCAACAACAATTGGATAGTAAAAATTACTCTGTAAATCTGCCTCTTACTTGTTCTTCATCCATCTCAGTTGCTACAGTAGTGTTTACTAGGGCTTAATTAGGTTTCAATTAGGTCAAGAAAATTCGGGCTTTTAGGTTTTTTAAGTAGTATCCTAGGTTATCTTGCTTTTGCCCCCTTAACTTGCCACAAATCAGCTCACCTAAGTGCTTATTAATAAGCTCAAAGTAGGGCCTTTAGCCATAATATTCTGTTTTTAGTATAATCTGTCCTAGTGCTAATCTAGCTTATTTGAGTGCTTTTCTTATATTTTTAAGTTGAATTAAGGTTAATTAAGTTGTTAGAACCTTCTGTAAGTTTTTGGTAACCATTAGTGCTTATTAGCTTATAATTTAGTGCTTATTAAACTGCTTATTTGTTCCAAAAGTACTTATTAGGGTTTCAAATTAAGAAATTTTATTTTTCCTAGGTTTTTTATAATATTTTAAATTTCCCTGAAAAATTTCATAATTTTCCTAAGTCATTTAGTAGTTATTTTAATTAAAACTAGTTTTAAAGTATTTTTAAATCCTTTTTAATTAATAATAATTCATAAAAAAATCAAAATAAATATTTTCTATTTTAATATTATTATTAGGTTATTTTAGAATTATAAAAATTAAATTTTTATTTTTCTAGCTTTATTTCATATTAAATATTATTTTAGTATAATTAAATAGTTAAAAGTAGTTTTTAATTAATAATAATTAAATAAAAAGCCAAAAAGATATTTTTCTTTTTCCCAAAATTTTCTTTTGTCTTTTAGTAAGTAGGAAAATTATTTTCATCCCCGTAGAATTAGTGTAGCTTTAAATTTATTTTTTATTTTGCGCGCTCGCGTTTATTTTGTGTTTTAATTACGTTTTTAGGTTTTAATTAAGATTTAGGTTTACGTGCTTTCTTGTTGGTATTATTTTATTTCCGTAGTGTAATTTTAGCTTAGGGTTCCCCTTAAACCCCTCACATTCACTTCACGAATCGCGAACACTAACCTACGAACCAAGTTTCAGCCTTCGTTGGGAAAACGACCCGGGGATACATATTTACCCGTGCTATCCTCGGAAGATATACTACTATATATATATCGTGTGTATCAATCAATCCTTCAGATGAATAATTACATATATATCCTTTTTACTAGTTTTTGATGCATAAAATACAATGTCTTCAATGCATCAAAAGGATATATATGTTATTTTTGAAATTTGCAAGGATATATATGTAAAAACCCCAAAAAAGAAATATGAACATTGGATTTTACAAGTAAAATTTGGGTAAATTTGTAATTTAAATTAAAATGTGTTATATAAGCCCAAACCTTCACAAAAAAGCTACATTTTTGTGGCTTATCAAGACACTCACATATAAGCTCATAAGCCCACTATATAAGCTAAAAACAAACACCCTCTTAGAAAAATAAGGTGAGGAACATGATTTACATCCGACACGGAAATAATTCCAATCTTCATCAAACATAAGACAATTTATAGAGAAGGGAGAAAGTACCTGTTAAAAATGTTATTAATGCAGGGACTTTCTTTGGGCCTTTGGAGCTGTTCCAAAATCATCACTCAACCAAAGTACACGGGACTTCTGCTTTTGGTGCCTGTGCTATTCACGGCTTTATATGTAGCAGAATGTTTCATCATCAGAGGTGTTTATCTCGGATGTAAAACCACATGACTCAAGAAGCCATCTAGACCCAACAATACGCAGACCTTTCACCCTAAAAATACTCTGTGGAAGATGACGTATGCCTGTTCCAGTGATACTTAACTCTTTTAAACATTCTAACCGTCCAATTTCCTCAGGCAATTCCGCAACTTGAATACAACCACTGAGGTTGAGATTACGAGCTTCGGACATTGAGCAGGAATCTGAAGTTCGACCAAATCAGGACAACCCGTGACTATTAGCGTCTCAAGATTTGGAGTAACCCCGAAGTGAAGGGTCCTCAACTTCTTTAAATCAAGAAGGTCGAGAGATCTGAGTTTTGGACTTTCAGCAGGCATGTGTAATTTTTCCAATCTTTCGCACTTCATGATACGTAACTCCTTTAGATTTGGAGTAACCTGGAAATGAACTTCTACCAAATTATAACATCTTTCAAGAATTAGTGTCTCAAGATTCGGAGCCACACTAAGGTCAAGGGTCCTCAAATAAAGTGAAAATCTGAACTTTAGGAAACTGAGCTTTAAAAAAGGCTGTGAAAAGCAACAAATTAAAAATGGAAAGATAAAAGTTAGTAATGAGTAACAAAAGAGAGAAAGATAAAACTAGCAAATAATTATTCTACCTACCTTTTCTTCTCCATCTTTCCAAAGTTGAACCATATTGCTGAAATACATTTCGAGTCCAACAAGATGATTTGGTTGAAATGTTTTGGGTAAACTTGAAAAAGGATAATGTTCCCACTCCAGAAATCGTAAGGCATTTGGAAGGTGTAGACTATCTTCATCAAACTTCCACTTGCTAACTTTGTCTTCACTTACAAATGGGCATCTCATATAAAGAAATCTAAGTACCTTCATGTTTGCGAGACCCTTCACTAAAATTTCATAATTGAAATCAAATGGTGCAATCAGTTGTATACATTGTGTTGTTGGGGTACCCTGTAAGTAATTCAAATAGCAGTAGAGAGCATGATGAGATTTGTTTCATTACAAAACAAAATGTCAAGTTAATTTATCCAATTCAAATGTAATGAAATGTTTAGGGTTAGGGTTAATTTCTATTTTTTATAAAATTTGGGAATTTTTGTGTTTTGTTTAAATCGGTTTGAGATTTGATAACTAAGGCAAGGGCTTTGGAATTTTCGTTAAATTTGGTGGGGTTTTGCTTAAATTGGTTGGAAATGTTGTGCATATAGTAAAACAAAATTTTGTTTTTGTACAGTGACTAATTTGAACTTTTAGAAAAGTATACTTACTTTTTAGTTTAACAACCTAAATAACTTGATACTTACCGAGTCATTAGCCAATATATCTTCAATTTCCTCATTTATCCATAACCTGCTATGCATTTCAGGTTTATTGGGGTTCACACGACGAACAATATTCATGCCCATTTCTTCTATATGGTCGTGCATACCCAAGGTCCCATCTTCAGAAATAGTTATAAGAGATTTCAGTTCAAGAACCCTTAAACCAATTCGAGCACGAAATCCACAGCTTTCAAGCCTTATGACTACATTGTCTTTCAACCAACCTTTGAATATGCATGCAACATCTAAGAATATTTCTTTGTAATCCTCCTCAAGATCATCATAGCTGAGTTCCAATTTTTCAATAGTTTCCCTCAATGGGATTGTTTTTAGCCTATCAATGGCCTCTTCCCATTCAAGATCATCTTTGCCACATAGAAACGAACCCAAAACTTTGATCGTTAAGGGAAGACCAGCAGCGTAACGTACAACTTGTTCCGATAGCTCTTTGTACGCTTCACTTGGAATCTCTCCCCCAAATGCATGCCTACTAAAAAGACAAATTGCTTCCTTATCGTCTAACAAATGTACATCACGAATCAACTCCACTTTGTGTGCTACTAGTACTTGCTCCTCTCTTGTTGTAATGATAATTCTGCTACCTGGCTTAAACCAATCACGACCACCCGCTAATGCCTCAAGTTGCTCTATCTTATCAACATCATCCAGAACAATAAGAACCTTTCTAACACGCATCTTCTTCTGAATCATCTTTTTCCCCTCATGAACACCACTCACAGTGATTCCTTGATCATTTAAAACATCTGAAAGTACTTGTTTTTGTAATGGATCCAACCCAGACAAAGAAGATTTTTCCCTTATGTTTTCAACAAAGCTTTGACCTTCAAACTGAAAGGATAATTTATCAAAAACCGCTCTAGCTAAAGTTGTCTTCCCTGCACCTCCCATCCCCTTAATCCCTATCATGCGAACGTCATCAACACCCATTTCCAAAGATGAAATAATTTCATCTACACGGGTCTCCATGCCTACTAGGTTTCCATCAACACTCGAATCGATGAAACGTAGCTCTAGTGAAATGTCTTGAATAATTTTCTGTATGAAGTTAGCTTCGTGCCTGTATGGGAAAGAAGGATCAGTTACCTAGCTTGTTAAAGTGCCACATGAAAGTCTACAACACTTACAGTTCTATGTGAAATTATGACATGATGTTGTATTACAAATGTTATATCTTATCCAATGTTTCGTAAAAACTCAACTTTGAGTTGAAGTTTGGAATATTATTACGTAGATATCGAAAGTAATATTTTCTGGCTTGGTCAGTTAGATAAAGGGTAATATTATTAGGTGTCAAAACATGTTGAGTCTACCTGGAAGCAAAACACTTTTCTTTAGTTGTATATTAAAAAACAGATTCATTAGAGATGATTAACAAAAATTTGTAACTATAGTAGTACTCTAAAATTTTGAATAAAAGTTGTATGCACTAGAAATACACCTTGATGAATTTAACCCGTTTGAGATATTATTTCACCCAACCAATAGGTAATAGATCAGAAAGAAATATATATAATCAAACAATATTTCCTGAGATATGAGGAATAATTTTACCCAGCAGCAGTGGTCTTCAACTCCCAGCCAGCAAGAGAGGCTGCTTCTTTTAAAGCCTGTCTCCATTTCCTAGCAGATTCATCATTTTCATGTTTTTTGAAAGCTTCTCCAACTGGGCCATATAGTTTGCGGACTTCAGTGGGCTCCACATCGTAGAACACAGGGTAAGCAGTATGCTCAGGCATCTTCACGCATTCCATAATCTTAAAAAGTTCTTCCAAGCACCAAGATGAAGAGGCATACTTCTTGGAGAAGACAATAATGTAAAATCTTGAGTCTTCAATGGCTTCAATAAGCTCATCACTGATGGTTTTCCCTTTTCTGATTTTCTTATCATCTATGTAAGTTTCAATGCCTTTTTGCTCAAGAGCTTTATAAAGATGCCCAACAAAGGTGTTACGAGTGTCTTCACCTCTATAGCTTAAAAAGACGTCATACTTGAAGCTCTTTTGAATAGACGGGTTTAAAGAAGATGCCATCAAACGTATGCTTTTACGTATGATAAAAGTGATAGTTTATATTTAGAGGACAATGGTTCTAACGATGTTAATGTGAACACTGTGTGTTTGCTTGCAATTACAAGATGGAGAAAAAAAGGATCCATATTTGATATAGAAGAAAAGTAGCATAAAATTGCTTATGCGTCAATTAGATGTTGTAAATTTTCCCTTGAAAAGTACAATGGAATCAGGCGGATGACACTAGTCGCTTCTTGTTTATAACGTAATTATTGGTTTCTTCAACTCCCAGCCAGCAATTGCTTATGCGTCAACATTGTTCAGTCGTCAAGAATATTGTCTCATATGATTGTTTTAATAAGTAGATGCCATTAAACTTACGATTTGGGAAATTTTATTTGCACTAATTGCAAAGAAGCAACTGGATGAGATGAACAAGAATAACCTTTGTAGAGCAATTATCAAGTCAACTGTGATTGTTTGTGTGGATATATTAAATTAAAAGCCCATGATTTGGTCAAATAACAAAAGTTGCATTTACGATCCTTCGTGTATTCAAATATTCTGATTTCTTTTAAGCAAGTTTTAATTACCATATTTAATTTTATGATCATTTCAGTATTTTTCATAATGCCTTTTTGAAGAATCATACGGAGGAAAAAAAAAAAAAAAAACTTGCCTTTCTGCAAAATACATATTCGATCAAGGTGCATATGATGATTTCTTTACCATTGTATAGATATAGATATTGGCATTTCCCTTTTTTCATTTGTTTTTAAATCTATTTTTAAAATTTTGTTTTTATTTTAAAATTACGAAACAGTAAATATAAAATTTGATAAGTCAAAAGTGTTGACAAATAGAAAATACGAAACAAAAAAAAGGGTAGAAGCTATCTTTTGTGTGTCCATAGAATGTGTAAAAGTAGCTTGGGGGAGGGAGTGTCACTTAACCACAAGAGAGTGTACCCCTCAGAACACCCATTTAAACTGTGAATGTTTTCTCTCCATTAAAAGCACTAAGACGTTTTTAAGCCTTACGACCAATTAAAAATCTGGTATAGCTATTATACCTATTTAACAAATTTATTGTTTCACTTGCTGAAACTAAAACATTTGTTGTAATAGTTCCATTATCATTTGCCTCTAAATGATGCCATTATTCACTCCTTCAGTCAAATTCATTTGATAGTTACATCTATATGTTTAGTTGTTTTTAGTAATTGTTTGTGTTTTGTTTTTATCATGTTAAGTCTTTGAAACCGAGTCAAAACGAACAAAATTTATTTATATGTTACAACTAGTTGATTATTAACCAAGCCAACAAAGAAGTAGAACCGGTTCGATATCCGATCCAATTTTAAAAACCAATTTTATAACACATATATTAGTGAAATGTTGAATACATGTTGGATGGATGGCAATAAGTTCCATAACTCTCAAATTAGTGAAATGTGTCTACTGCAAAAGTCAACATCACATAATCGTTGGTCACGTGTCTATTTAAACAACTAGTAAGATAAGTGTCGGGCAAAACACAATAATGCTGATGCGAACAAATAAGCATATCACACAAGAACACAAAGATTTACTGTGGTTATGGCAGATTACGAGTGAGTTATACTGATTCTCTTTATAGTATTAGACGAACTAAGTGATGAAAAATCTTTGTTACAACCATGCAACCAACCTTACGAGCTCATTTCTATGTTCTAACTCCTAAAAGTCAGTTGGGTTATATACAAGAGATTTTTCGATAACTAAACTGGTCTGTCATGAGAAGTAACACTTATAGGCCTAACAATGCAAAACATGCACCTTCTACATATATATCTCGTCAAAATCCATCGTCAAAATTTTGGGTCGGTTCCATAAATCAATTCTCCACATTTACAAGCTACTTTCTAAAACAATTAGTTAATTAACAAAATAAAAGGCACTTTTTGTGAACCACTAAGGGGCTGTTTGGTAGGAGTGAATGGAAAGCAATGAAAGAGAATGAAGGACAAATCTCTTGTTTGTTGCAGATGGGAAAGGAAATGGAGAATCAATTTTTGATTCTCTTTCTCGAAAAATCATTCTCTAGAAAAAGTAAAGAATGGTGGAGAAAGACGCTAGTAGGCACAAACAAATATTGACTAGAATGGGGGTTAGAATCAAAATAAAAGACGGAACACAATGTATATATAGGAAATGCATGTGCATCGCACATGCTATCACAAATATCTAAAAGTTCATAAACCCTAAACATTATTTCTCTCCTGGTAATTTCATCTTCTTCGCATCTTTCACTATTGTTCGTTCGATACCAATAAATAATTGTGTAATTATACTTTATACACTTTATCTTTATCATATTTTAATTTTTGGAACTCATGACTCACATGCTTTTTGATGGTTAGTCGTTAATTGAAATAATCTTCCCAAACAAAATCAACAAAATTCAACCATCTTTTTCTTTGACAAACTTATATAATTCTATCCATTATAAACTGAAATCAATTTTTAGATTCATATATATCTTTTGTTAGAATTTGCAGGACTATATTTTGACGTTATTTTAACAAATGCTAACCATCAAGGTAACGAAAAAGTCAACTTAGTATTATTTTTAGTCTCTAATCTGTGTTTGCAACCAAATAGAGGAATTAATTCTCGCAATTTATTCCGTACTCTCACCAAACATTAGAATCCTATATCTTATCTCAGAGTCATTCTCATTCTATGCAATTCCATTCCGCACATCGTTTCCATTCTTTACGATTCAGTCGTACCAAACGTCCCCTAAGAAGTATGTTGCAAACGCACCAACATGGCATCATTTCCAAACGTCCTGATACCAATTTATTTCACCCAACAACCTTCATCAAAACGACACCATTCCATCGAAATTCAAAAGCTACTTTAAATTCATAACTCACTTCTCTGCGTTACTCTCTTTAGTCTTTATATCAATTTTACCATATATCATAATCATGTCCATCAAGTAAGAATATTTTAACTAGGAGTAAACATTATTTCTCGAGTTTTGCTATACTCTCCTACTACTTACCTACACGTAACATGTGTTTTCCACTTATTATCTCTCATTTAAATCATCAATATTATTCACCATAGAAGGATGAGGAGAAGACATACTATTTCTCGTTTAGAGTATTGATGCACACTCACTCAAATATACATTACGTGTGTTTCCAACTAAGAAGACAACGTGTACTTGTGTAGTAGTAACATGTTAACACCTCGGATTAGGATCCTCTCATGTTTAATTTAACATGAGAGGTTATGTTAGGCAATTTAAAACACGATAAATGAAAAAGATTAAAAAATATGAGAAGATAAAAATACATCAAATTATCAATAAACTAATTTTGGATTATTACCAAAATAGTCAGCCAACAAATGTGCTTCTGCAATATCACGTTCATGGTATATCGGATTACGCATACACGAACTTTGAGCTTCTTGTTGTTGTTGTTGTAATATTTGATGATACTGATACACTTGTGTCAAAAAGAAAATATCATCTTCATCAGAGTTGTAACCAACATTATTATTCGGATCCATAGTTTACAAGAATGTGTTTTTAGTAAAGAGACCAAGAAAAATGTATACGACTGAACGGAAGAGGCTGAAGTAGCATTTCAGGACCTCAAGGTGTTCCTAAACGAACTAACCACCATGCCGGCTCCAGTACTAGGTGAAACTCTCACCATCCACCTGGCAGCATCCTAGGAGGCATTTGGGTTAGTACTCTTAGCCAAACGAGACAAGGTTCAAAATCCAATCTACTTCTGTAACAAGATTTTGCAAGATGCACAAGTTAACTATCCTCCACTGGAAAATTTGGTGTTCGCCCTACTACTATCATCCAAATGATTCAAAAGGTATTGTCATGCACATCCGATACACTTCTTAACAGACAATCCCGTGAACCACGAGTGTAATTTTTAAAGAATACAATTTTTCATATGATGTGTACAATTAATTGATACATCAACACATATATCAATTGAGTTATCAAGGCACTACAGTTAATGATACTTAAAAAAACATACTCAATGTACATTAAAAAAAAAAATAAATAAAAAAAAAAATAAATAAATAAATTATACAAATCAAACAAATTACTAAACACAAAAAAACAAACACACAAAATAATACAAACTAAGCAAAGTTTCACCAAACTTTTGTCATTGTTTATAGACCCTAAACTAACAAATTAATCGGTAAAACTATTGTCAAAAACGTATAAATGAAATAAATTATTGGTCAAAAATATTAAATTACATTATACCCACCGCTGAATCATGCGCACTAGTACAATCAGGACAAATGCCGACGAATTTTTTTGGCCATTAGAGACGTCATGATGTCGGTAATTGAGGTGTGCCGACGAAACTTAGTCGGCCGAGTTTCGTCGGCAATGCCTCGTCGGGACTTATTATGCCGACGTACTGTGCCGACGCTACAGTGGGACCCACACGATTTTCAGTCAAACAATTTTTTGGTTCGACGACTATGGTTGTCACTTTTTTTTATGGAAGGAGGATCGNACGAAACTTAGTCGGCCGAGTTTCGTCGGCAATGCCTCGTCGGGACTTATTATGCCGACGTACTGTGCCGACGCTACAGTGGGACCCACACGATTTTCAGTCAAACAATTTTTTGGTTCGACGACTATGGTTGTCACTTTTTTTTATGGAAGGAGGATCGACTCTCCAAAATGACCAGTTCTCTGGGAGCTTCAACATCAAGCGGTTCTGCTCCAACAAGGTGTTCAAACTGCCATGAAAAAGATCTTAGGCTAAACATGTTTGAAGCACAAAATCAGTTGCTACTTAACCGAATAAGGATGCTGGAGGCAAAACTAGAAATGGCAACGTATCCCGACAACCACGACCACGCATGTCAGTGGGATGCAATACTCCATGACCTTTTAGGTGACATGGATAAATTTCATATGTAGTACTGTCATTGTTGTTGCAGTTATCGTTTTTGTTGCTTTTGTTGTTGATGTTGTTGTTTGCTGTTATTGTTGATGTTACTGTTGTTGTTTAATAAAATGTTGTTGCCGTTGTTGCTGCTGTTATCGTTGTTATTGTTGTTGTTGTTGATGTTGTTGTTTGCTGTTGTTGTTGATGTTACTGTTGTTGTTGTTTACTGATGTTGTTGTTGTTTGCATTTATATTTTAAATTCGTACGTACAAATAATAGAACTAAAGGAACAATATCACAATTATCAAACACAAAGGCAAACTGTTTATTTAAAACACGCAAGTGTTCCAAACACATACATTTCATACAGACTCAAACGAAACAACTCAAACTAAACAACTCGACAACTAAACTAAACAACTCGAAAACCAAACGAAACAACTCAAACTAAACAACTCGACAACTAAACTAAACAACTCGAAAACCAAACGAAACAACTCAAACTAAACAACTCGACAACTAAACTAAACAACTCGAAAACAAAACGAAACAACTCAAACTAAACAACTCGACAACTAAACGAAACAACTCAAACTAAACAACTCGAAAACAAAACGAAACAGATCAAATGAACACAACCCGTTTTTTTTTTTTTCGGCTACTTCCCGCTTTGCTTGAACTCGAACCATCTTTTCCCTTCCTTGCTCTCATTTCTTTGTGACGTGCAAACACAGCTTCCAGATATTTTACTCTATTTTCCAGATTATCTAGTTCGGTGTCAACGTTAAACGTGCTTTCAGCTTCATCGCCACCTTCAACAGCAGCAGCTTGAGCTTCAGCAGCACGTTGAGCTTCAGCAGCACGTTGAGCTTCAGCAGCACGTTGAGCTTTCGACCACTCTTGTTTCGGAGTTAAACCATCTATTGTTATATGTGTTTTGTGATAATTGACAAACGGGTATATATAAAGTAAAAAAATGGCGGGACAAAGGGAAAATAAAGCGGGAAAATATTTCCCGACGTCATGTCGTCGGTATTAAAAAGCACGGGGAGGAAAAAATTATACCGAAAACATCCCGACGTCCTTTCGTCGGGATTTTATTACTAACCACGTAATCAAACGCTAATCACAATCTAATACAAACGTTAAACGTGATAATTTTTTTTAAACAAATCCCGACGTCAAGACGTCGGGAAACTTTTGGCTGGTCAAATTCCCGCCCAAGTTTCCCCAATTATTGAGAAAGTCAAATTTGACAAAAATAATACCGACGAAACTTCGTCGGGACTTGAAAAACACAAAAATTCAACGCGAGTTTGGCACGGTCTAGCGTCTTTTTTGTCGTTTAGTGTAAAATGCCGACGAAAATGTGTCGTCGGGATTTTTCTCGTCGCCAGTTCTACTTATTCTAGTAGTGGCGGGTACATGCTAGTCTTTTGAATGTCTATATGTGAGCGCCAAAATTTAACAAGGACTAAAAAATCCAGATTTGTTAATATGCAACGTGCCTTAATAGGAGTTTTATGCAGCCAATTGGGTGTAGGTAATTGATATCCCCATCCAAATAATAATATCCAACAAGAAAACGCACGTGTGCATTATCTCCTATCTCCTCTAACTGAAGGAATCACACACACACTAAAAACACACACACTGAAAGACACATTTCTTCAAAAACCGGATAAGCTTCATTAGATGGCCGGAATTCTCAAATTGCTGACAGTTCCACGTCTGTCAGCGGTATTATCTCCGATTGTGTGTTCTTCTAGCATCTCCGGTCACCGGAGCTTTGTGAAGCTACCGGAAACTAACGGTTTGAAGAACAAGTCGGTGAGTTTGAGATCTAATGAATCTGTCCGACATGGCGCGCGTGTAGCGTGTGAGGCTAAAGAAGCCGTTGAAGGTATGCTATTTACGGAGTAACTAATTTGTCCGACGTGGCAGCCGTATATGTTACCAACTATATTACTAGTAATTATGTTATTTGGCGAAACTAGCACGAGCTGTAGTTGTTATCAAGTTATAGCTGTAATTATAAAATGTGAAATGACGTAAAAGTATAACGCTAAACACGAGTGTGTTTGGTTGGAGATATTTCTTTTAAAATTTTATTTCGGGTTTTATAAAAAACGTGATTGTTTTCTATTTTAGGAAATTAAAGGGAGTTACGAGGAATGGGGAAAAAAAGAAAAAAAAAAACGTGTTTTGTAGTTTCTTTTGTTAAACCAGAACATGCATCGTAGATAATTTGATGGAAAAATTAAAATTAAACGCGATCTATATATTTTTTTTATTTTATACAAAATTTTGTGTAACTTGATGGATAACATGAGTTGCACCAAGCAACCTAATTCTCAAATTAGTGAAATGTCTCTATTGCAAAAGTCAACATCACATAATCAATTGCGAAACCGAAAACCATATGTCGCAATAAATCGAATCAAAAACCGAAAATCAAAATCGAACCGAATAACGTGAATTATATAATTTATATATATTTTTATTTAATTATATAGATTTTTAGCATAAAAAAATTTCAAGATTAGAAAATATGATATTTGTAGTAGAAAAATTATATAAAAACTATATATATTTTACGAATTCGGTTTTTGGTTCAGTTCAATGTCCAAATCATATCTAAATCTGGAAAAGAATGTATACTTCGGTTCGATTTAGTGCGGTTTTTTTCAATTTGGTTTGGTTTGGTTTTCGATTTCTGTGAGTATTACCGATTTGTGAAAGCCGAAAACCGTATGTCGCAAAAAGATTAGAGAAAGATTTCCTTTTCTTTTTTAGCAAGAAGACGCGTATGTCGCAATAAAAAATGATAACCACTACGTAACAACATCACATCATTTCCAAACGTCCCCACATTAATTCATTTCATCCAACCACCTTCACTAAAACGCCACCGTCCCATAAAAACTCAAAAGCTACTACGTATAAATACATAACTCATTTCTCATAATTACACTCTCTCAACTCACTAACCGTTAGTTATTCACTGATCGAAAAACAGAAGCGACACGTGGCGTCTCATCAATGGCTACTAAAGTGTATATTGTGCAAGTTTTTACGTATAATTCTGTTTTTTTAATGCTATTATCTAGGTTTTAATTTGTTATGTGTTGATTATATGTTTAGTGTTACAAGCAGCTATTTTTCAGTGATCGTTGAATGTGCACCTGATGAATAATAAACTTATATAAGTCGAAAAGTTTTAAAATAAGTCACAAAAAAGTGACATAAGCCGAAAACCAAATAAGCCATAAGCCGAAACAAACACTCCCTAAATGTGAAATAGATGATTGATGAATCATGAATGATGTCGGTGTATGTGCGTGTGCATGGCGTATAATTGCGAAAAATGTGCTAGAGGAAGGAATATTCTAAGTGTGCAGTTTTTTTTTTTATATATCTGGATTTAGTTTAAATTATAGAGGCTTGAGCAAGGTGAAAGTTTTGTTTCTGGGACGCTATTTGGAGAATCAGATATACTAGAGTCTAGTACGTAGTTTGATAATCATTTAGCTGATTAGTATAACTAACAAAATTAACTACTGGAAAAGGAGCTTTGCTGACAACGGTTCAGAAGAAGGAGAATATCTTTTAAAAGTAATCATATAGTGTCCGGTGTGAATCGTGATGGTACTCACTTACAGGAGTTCTTGAGATCATCAAGTATAAAATTAGATGTTGGATGTGTAATCGGTTTAATAGGAAATCGGCGACGTTGTTGTCTGTTTTCGATGTTTAATTAGTACTCTTGCAAAACTGCAAATGTTGTCAAGGCTGTCCTGTTTTTGTGATTGGACCTAGGATATGAGAATACCTGGTTTTAAGGCACGTCTCGAAAGCAGTTTGAGACCAGGTGAAAAGTTCATTTTACTCTTTTACATATATAGTTTACATACCCCAAAAACGGTATCAAGTGTTTTGGCTAAAAGCTAATACTCGTCCGAAATGGAATTTTCTGAGAATGGGAACCCCTTCTTTAATCGCCTCTGAAACATGTCAGTCAGTCCCCTTGGGTGTAGACTGATATTTTGATTTTCATCTAAACCATATTCCACATGCACATTAGAATTTTAGTATCAGGCTCACGCAGAATAGTGTTTGAAGAGTCTAGACACTACGGAGTATTACTTATGTGCTGTTTTATACAGCCATATCTGAAATTCATGAACAAAGATTGGATGCAAGGTGCTTTAGTCTCTTCTCTATTGAGACGATCTGCATCTCATGTAGAAAAACTCTTGGAAGGGATGCTTTGATGTAATGTGATGCGTTCTGCATAATTGATGCTGATCTGATCCTTGCAAAGAAATGAATTAGTAATTTCGAAGTTTAACCTTAGTCTCTAGAAGGAATAGTGGTAGTTTCGGTCAAGTATTTGAGTGAGAAAGGAACATTCAAGGTTCAGATTTAAGTGTTAATAACTACTCAAGATGCGAAGGTTTCTTTTCGATGCATGGCTGTAAAACTCACTAGGCGGTACTCGAGTGGTCAGCTACCTTGTAGCAAGTAACCGGCCTAGGCGGGTCGGATTGGAATTTTATATATAACTATCGAAACTTTAGGAAAGACATGTTCATAGGACCATATAAATATGTTTAAAAACATTAATAGAATTGTTCAAATACATCAAACCGAAGTTTTGACCGAGTTCACCCCAAGTTCTGAACTAGTAATCGCCCAAGGAAAGAGTGATTAGTTGTTGGTGCTCGTTCTACTTTGCTTTGCAAGATATTCCTTTATAAATAGGTTTTTGTGCATATCATACAAGAAATATTAGTTAATTATACCCTAGGATTGATTAACCTGATTCATGGTCTCTCTGCACCCTCGATAAACACTATATTTGTTCTAGTGTGAACACAAATAAACTCTTGCTTAGGTATTTAAATAATCATACAATCATTACAGAGCCTCAAAGAAAGAAATAAAATTGTAAAACTTTTATTCATCAATTCCTACCGGCGATATTCACAATTGGCCTTGCATGTATTCAAGAAGTGATAAAGGCGATGAATATAGGATTAGCTTGAAACAAAGCCTTTTATCAGTTGGATAAAACCTATACCAGGTTGCAAGTGATGGGTAAGTTAACTGTCAAGCACATCTATTGTGAGTGATGCCACGCTTCTCTAAGTGTGTGTATGTAGAGTTCTTGGTTGAATGGCAGTGTATTAGAAAAAGGCGATGCGTCGATTAAATAAGAAATGGATAGAGTAACTAATTAGAGATGAAGTACCCATTCTATATTTCTGGATGCAGACTATTGTTATGCATAGTTGCAGTACAAATATCCAACTTCTCTGCATTCGGTCCAGCTTCAGACTTGTCGTCCCTTGTTAAATATCACTGTATATGCTGTCTCTTGACTAATCTTACATTGAACTTGGATTAACAGAGTATAATCTTAACAATGCAAAAGGCTTTTGTTTTACATTTTAATGATTTGGAGGGGCGACAAGTGATGCAGATGTACAATTTACTATCATCAGTTTTCTGACTTGTGCATCAAATCTAGGGGTGCTTGGGATTGCTTTTCGTAAAAGCACGTCTCACCTGCTTTCCTGATAAAGCGCAGATAATCACTTTGATAAGTTTTTCAAGCACTGTAGTAAACCCAATAATCAGATAATCTCCCCTTTACGTAATTCACATCACCCTCTTCCTGCCACTGAGTGACTGAGATGTGGTTTGGTGGTGGACTTGAAAGCAATGATAACAGCCAGATAAACTACAGTGAAAATTTGAAAGGATGTTTTAGTTAATGGGGTGGTAAAAGTTACAGTATAGACCTTACTAGCATATGTTAAATCATTATCTGTGTATGCAATAAATCCTAGATACAACTCTCCATAGTAATTGTAAGGAACAATTAATGATCATCTTATATCATATCTGCATTAAAAACAACTATATGGATAACTAAGTCCTTGTGCCAGGTACTATTCCATGTATGGACATGTAGAGAAGCTAGCTGAAGAAATAAAGAAAGGGGCAGCATCTGTCGAAGGAGTTGAAGCCAAATTATGGCAGGTATAACTTGATTTATGTTAATAAGGTTGGTTAAAAAAAAGCAGTAATTTTCGTTAGTTGCTGTGGTTTATATTAGCTGAACTTTTTATATCTTCAGCAAGTTATTAAGTCATATTCTATACTTAAATTTCACTTGTGTTGTTAGGTACCTGAAACGCTTAATGATGATGTGCTTGGTAAAATGAGTGCACCACCCAAGAGTGATGCGCCGATAATCACACCGGACGAGCTTGCTGAAGCCGATGGATTTGTTTTTGGATTTCCAACTAGATTCGGTATGATGTCTGCTCAGTTCAAATCATTTTTTGATGCAACCGGCGGCCTTTGGAAAACACAACAACTTGCTGGCAAGCCAGCTGGTATTTTTTACAGCACTGGATCCCAAGGTGGTGGGCAAGAAACTACCGCGTAAGTACCTATAAATCCAAATCATTGTATTTTTTTTAACGGCAATATATTTATAACCTGACGCGAGAGGAGAAACATGATCACATCATGTTTTTACAAGCAATAGGATCATTGACCCAATCAATCTGATTTGATTTCAAATGCCTATTTCTATGAAGAATGATTTTTATATTCTCACCAAGTATGTCTTTGGATCAAAACAGAAAGGGTTCTGATATTGGGAAATTACATAATTGACTCTTTTGGATGTGGGAGCAATAGAATATACCTTTTCAACATGTTACAAACTTTGGTGAAAATCGCTAATATTTACAATTTAAAAGTTGTGAAATCATGTTGAAAATTAAAATTAAGGTTTCGACGTTTTTGTCTGATTTCCGAAATTTTGGTGTAGCAACACAAAATTTTCCTTTAGGGTCTAGCTACGGAAATATTCCCACAACCGAAAAGAGTCGATGATTTACTTTTCCTTTCTATATCTATGTTGAATTAGGTCTATTCCTTTATCTACTAATACGTATGTAGGGGTGATCACGGTCCAAAAACCGGACCGGACCGGGCAAGACCGGACCGGCCAAGACCGGACCGGACCGAAGATCGAGTTAGGGAAAAACCATAGACCGAGACTGGACCGAATGTGGTCGGTCCGGTTCTGTCCGGTCGGTCCGGTCCAATTAGGCAAGATTTTGGCAAGTTTTTTCGGTTTTTTGGTCGGTCCGGACCGGACCGAGGACCGAATTAATGAAAAATCCCGGACCGAGACCGGACCGTTGGTCCTTCGGTCGGTCCTGTTTTCGGTCGGTCCGATCGGTTTTGTCGGTCGGTCCGGTCCAAACGGTCGGAATGCTCACCCTTACACGTATGCGAACCACAGGTTGACTGCAATTACTCAGCTTGTTCACCATGGGATGATCTTCGTGCCAATTGTATNGACCGTTGGTCCTTCGGTCGGTCCTGTTTTCGGTCGGTCCGATCGGTTTTGTCGGTCGGTCCGGTCCAAACGGTCGGAATGCTCACCCTTACACGTATGCGAACCACAGGTTGACTGCAATTACTCAGCTTGTTCACCATGGGATGATTTTCGTGCCAATTGGATATACTTTCGGAGCCGGTATGTTTGAAACGGAGAAAGTGAAAGGTGGAAGCCCTTACGGTGCAGGAACTTACGCTGGTGATGGGTCAAGACAGCCATCCAAGCTTGAGTTGGAGCAAGCTTTCCATCAGGGTAAGCACATTGCCACCATTACCAAGAAACTAAAGGGAAGTCCATGATTTGCACATCAATAGAGAAGACGCATGCTATTCTAATACCGATTGCCTTTCACAAATTACCCTTAACAAACTTCAGTATCTGTGATTGCAAATACATAATTGTACTTCTTTTGGTTGCTAAGGTTGTATACATGCATGTGATCTTGTATGTTTCTTTGTCCATAAAATAAAATAATGTTTGCCTTATTTCCCGTATCTCGGCTACTGATACTGTCCGAAACTATCAAGACTGAAAGCATCAAAGAATCTTGATGGAATCTTACAAGACTTTAGTAGTTGATGTTTGGGATTGCTTATTTTAAAGTGCTAATTTGCTTAAACCTAAGTAACCATTTTGAAGTGCTCATTTACTAAAAATCAAGCACATTTACACTTTTATCCAAACTCTCAAAAGCAGATACACACTTAAGTAAGCACCTCAAGTTGTATTAGAAGCTCTCTAACCGAGTGGTTGTAAGTTCAAGTGTTGTTTAATCCATGTGAAAAATATTTGTGGTGTATGTATTACGAGGTAGTTTATTTGTAGTTTAAAAAAAGGGTTAAGTCAGTAACATGTATCGTTTTGGTACGTGCACTCAAAATATTTTACTTGTGTGATACGTCAACTTTCATTTTTGTACTATTATGATACTTGGGTACATAACCGGTAAACCAGTTAAAAAGTGATTTTTTGAGCAAAAATGATCCCTTGTGATTTGTTTCTTTTGAAAATAGGTCCTTATGCGATTTTAGTCCCTGCTGCCAAACTCGTTTTACAAAATTCGTGCTTTTTTCTAAAATTCCAAATTGTTATGCGCCACTGCTTTTTTGGAAGAGTCAAGTACAAGTGTACAACCACTTGCAGATATTCCAAATTCGAATGATACAATGCTGGCCCATGCATTGTGGGCATGATATAATTAAGTCAAAAAAACAACTTCGAGGAGCAGGGTCGAGTTTTGCAGGTTCAGCTGAAACTATTGAGAAGTTTTACGTAGCGAAATTCTTTTGGGTACACCCATGTCAAATGCACATTCGTAGGTAAAACATGACAGATTAAGATCTTATATAAAACTGATACATTTGAACGAAATTGTCCTTTATGAAACAATATTTCCATTGTGGGGCGCTCTTGATTTTAAAAATTTTGTGTTAGAAGTTACGTTTCGAAATAAAGATTATCATGTAAAAAATAAATGAAAATCCAATCCAAAGTCACTAAAGAATTGAAAATCGAATGAAGCTAACTCAAAATATATATCCAGAAAATAAAATAAACCAACTGACTTAGCTCAGTTGGCCACCTGAGTTCCTTCCGGAGCTTGAGGAAGGGTTTACTCGGGTTCGAGTCTCGCAAGTGACAAAGAAAATCTGGATTTTGCTCTTAGTGCGAAGCCGTGAGTTTTAGGGGTTTCCCTTCGCGGGTCTCTCCTGGTGATTCAGGTCTTAGGGCCTGCCCGTTTGGATGGTTTAACTCGGGGGTCGAATTTCAAGTGTGGTATCGTTCTAAATAAAAAATAAAAATCCAAAAAATAAGTATAGATACAAATAATTATTGTTGAATTTGTTAGTCGAATGTTTGTATGGGCTATGACCCAATTAATAGTTGATAGGATTTCTCTATATATGTACGATCTTGGTATCGACAATATTACGAACCACCTTAATATCTTACGTGGTATCAAACCAGTCGATCCTACTTCCCAACCCTAGACTGATCTAGCACACAAATTGATAAACCCACCAGTCGATCGTTGGTGATTACCAATCGAACCACTTTTTAGTTTTTCTTTTGTTAAGTTATTATTGTGTGATTAGTCGGCCATTATTAGGTCGATCGTTGGTACATTTTTAAGTAAGATGATCGTTAGTTTTACATGGATAACCCCTCGTCTTATCGTTCATTGATCGTTAGTCGATCACTGGTTTAAGTGTGGTAACCAGTCGACTAATGTTGTGTGCTGCTGCTGGTCAGGTTCGAGTTTTCCATGTTCTCTCACGTTATTAGTATGCATATAATTTCACTAAAGCCTTGCCTTCCGCTTTGTTTGAGGAGTTTCGTATAAGTTTGAGTGTCCGGTGTCCACCTGCTCAAACAGCGTGCGAGTGTTAGTCGTATGTTTGTATGGGCTATGGCCCAATTAATAGTTGATAAGATTTCTTTATATATGTACATATTGGTATCAATAATATTATGAAACAACTTAATCTCTTACAGAATTTGCCATGTGTTACATGAATGAAGAATATGAGAAATTGATTATCATGTAAAAATAAATGACATTCCTACGAAGCTGCAATACAAAGTTACAAACTATGTATGTATAGCCTAACAACTTGATATCAACTACTTTTCCCGCGTAAAACTAACAACTTCCACACAAGCCACATACGTGCAAACTCACGAACAATACACTTAGAGACCCGAGTTTTAACACTCGACATGTAAATTACGATAGCTACAAAAAAAGATAATTGAGTCCAAAGATTTGAACCCTGAATCTCTTGTTGGTGTTACATACCCGACAGTTTGATGCTTTGATTACATATATATGTACGACAATAAATACTAAAAGAAGTGAAGAAAAGCTATTGACTTATGGAACATATTATATGGTGAGATTAAATTTTAATAATCATCAATCGTAATCATGGAGTATTGAGTGGAAAGGAAGGATTAATTATTAAAAAGATGCAAGTGCGGGGTGAGAGCGTACATTATCGTTAATCCTTCAAAATTAAATGAATATCTTTTAACTAGTACTTTCTATTAATGTTTTAAATGCCTGATTTCTTGTTAATAAGATAAAGTTTTCTTGTAGAAAAGTTCAAATGCTTACAAAGTAATTAGTAGTGATAATGTGTTGAACACGTTGTTTTAGTGATACTTAGAAGTGAATGATATTTGCTTTAGTTAATTCATATCGTCATAATCAAAGACACATGGTCCATATGTAAATTTTTTATATACGAGTGTAATCAAGTCAAATCGATGTACACCTTTGAAAAATGTTGTCTAGATTATGCGAATGTTCATTTTCTCGGAGTTGTAATGTTATAGGGAGACACGTACATTAATAACGAGCTTAGGTAGCTACGTATAGTAGATTACAAGCTTAACTAGCACTATACCTTTTTGTGTTGGGGTGCTTTTTTGTGCGTACCCTTAATGCCACCTTAGATCGTTTTTAGACAGGACGTAGTGGATGGTCTGAGATGGTAGTGATGGTAATAAATAAGGTCGGTCAAACCAGCCGATGCGTCCCAACCCCCTGCCCCCTCCTTGAAAAATGCACAATTGGGTTGGATGCTCGACAAAGTCCTCTCCTTGTGTTAGTGAGTGTTGTGTGTGAATGTTTATTTATTAAATTGTTTTCGTTAGGTATTTTTTTTGGTTATCGCGATGGCCTTATTACATACTAACTTGGTCATGCAGAATTTCGTGTTAAGTTGGTGTTGAGATGTGGCTAGAGATGTCTCACGTCTCATTTGTCGTTGGTGGAATGTTTCTTGGTCGCCTGTTGGTTCTTATATGGATTGGCTGACTTGGTTTAATTCGATACGATTGGGGTCTAATGCCAAAGGGCTCCTGGAAGGTGTTTTTTACGTAGCTTGGTGGAGCTTATGGAATTTTCGTAAACAGCTTCTCTTTACGAACAAGAACCCTCGGAGGAATGTTACTTTTGATGATATCGTTATGCGTTCATTTACATGGAGTCATGCTAGAAGTAAATTTAGTTTTAGTTGGGATAGCTGGCTTCAACACCCGTTTTTTATTTCTTTGTAATTGTTCTAGCTCCTTGCTAGTTTTTTTAATAAAAGTTGTCGTTCAAAAAAAAAGTTGGTGTTGAGATGGTAGTGATGACCGCGTTCGTCTGCGGTCACCATTACTACCAACCTTATAGTCTTCACCATCTACTCCTTTCTCCTGTTTGATTAATAGAAAGTGCATTTTTCCAGAATAAAAGCAATTTTAACCACTATAGTTATTGTGTTACTGAATAACAAATGTGCTAGAAGATTGACATGATCGATCATACTCGCTTCTAAGCTAAGTTTTGTTTAGTAGGCAACTCATATAAATGTCTATAGCCCCTATCTGCCTACTACTTGATGCCATTTGTCATTTTTGTCAAAAGGTATTTTTTTATAGGATGCGTTTTGAAATATCTATGCACCTTTAGAGTTTGTTTAAAGATTTTGATACTGTACGTTTCATGCTGGTAAGAAAAATCTAACTGTGAATCTTACAAATAATTGTTGGATGGTGAAGTATAATGCAACAAATGGTTTCTATTTTTTATGCAGCATCAAATATACCCACGTATATATCATGCATGTACGTAAAGAAAAGATTTAAAACTGCCTAAAATGAAAGTACAGAGCATCCCTATAAATTCAAATCAGACATGTAAATTACGTATCCACCATACCATTTGATCAATAAGAACTTGCTTCCAATGACTTCGAGGGTTTAATTTTCCCACTGATAATTCGTGTCTAAAATCAACTTACATTTACTCATTTGTGTATATTAGTTATAAGAATTCGTAATTTGAAAATTCTGAATCTGAATCATTATTGATGTTAGTATCGTATAACAACTTAATTAACACACGTCATTGAATAATGAACACTATCATCTAATCATTGAACTTGATTTTTCTAGTCCTTTAGAAGGTGCAATATTTGCTCTATAGTTTTTATGGAATAGTAGGTGACCAATGGATAAAAAGCACAATAGGATATTTACTTCTTCTTCATCGTCCCTCATTTTTAATTTCTTTTTCAGGAATATTTTACATCTGTTTTATTTACTTAAAGTGGGAAAAGATGCATACCCTACCATTTACTCTCTCACTTCTACTACCTTTTATTTATTTATATTTAGTTATCTTTTTTTATTCAAAGACAAAAACTAATCATATTTCTAAGAACCCCATGCCCTTCTCCTTCCTTTTTCTCGATAATCATCACCAAAATCGATTAATTAATTTATTGATTCATTTAAATAATCCCCAAAGAATGTCTTTTTATTGTTTACTTTAAACTAAACATAATTTTATGCAAGAACTTTAATAATTTTGATATTTATCCGCTTCATTAATTTTGATACTGAATATGTTTGGTAAAACTAGCCGTAAACTGTTAGTTGTAAGCTGATAACCGGTAACTGTAAGTCGATAATTGGTAGATGAAGATGATAGCTACAACTTGTGGCTTTTTGTTCTATATGATTGTTAGGTAAGGCAGCTGTAGTTGTATTTGTAAAGCGTAAAATGATCTAAAAAAAAATTTTCAAAAGCTGAAAAAAAAAAAAAAAAAAAAAAAAAAAAAAAAAAAAAAAAAAAAAAAAAAAAAAAAAAAAAAAAAAAAAAAAAAAAAAAAAAAAAANAACTCGGAGGACTTTCAACCTTGTTATCATTGAAACACTATTTCACACTTAGATTCACGGAACCTCATCTTAATAAAACTCTGATATTTTAATGAATGATAACTTATTTATAAAAATGTCTCTTTTCGAGTCGTTTTCTATTACTGTAACTGTGATTCCATGAAGTAATACCCCAACCCTAAATCCGCTGCAAAACGTGAAATGGGGGTGTTACAGATTGGTATCAGAGCCTCAGTTGTAGAGAACAAGGTCAAAACCTAAACTACAACTACTTTTCTTAAGCCCGAGAAAGTCCTCAGTGCCACTGCCATCCTCCGTAACAACATAGGCTACAGGTTAGCATAGTACTTAACTGCTTAACTGCTAAATGCTGCATATCATTTCTATTATTATCTAGCTATGTCTATACTCTACTACTCTACTCCCGTCTCATCTAGTTTACAACGGAGAATGCTCTTTCCTCTCCGAATGTACTAGATTATCCCTCAAAACACTATTTCCCCGACTCTTTAGGAGACCCACTTATCCTTTATCACACTTACCTAGTAGTAAACCTAGCATATTTAGTAATTTAGATAATGATGAAATTATTTATAATAGAAGATGTTGCAAATTTAATTAGTATCCGTTTTTCTGTTTACAAAATAAGACAAACTAGATAATATAGAATAATATAAGATATACTATGTTGTTATGTTAACAATAACATGTGGTGATAAAAAGTATAAATAAGAACTAGTTCAACGAGAGAAGAGAGGAACACGTAGTCATATGTTATGGGTAAAAGGCTAATTAATTAATTTCAAGTTTAAACAGCTCTAAAAAAAATTAAAAAGCTTCATTTGTTATCTTTATGTTTAAGAGGTACATAATTAAAATAAATGTTTAAACTTTGAGTTACCAAACAATTAAAGGTTTTAGTTTGAAAGAGCTTTTTCTTTCAGAAAAAGAAAACAAAAAACTTCAAGCTCTAAAAGCTCCATCCAAACAAGCCCGTTGTCTCTGATTTTTTTCTTTTTCATCTTTAGATTCTTTCTCCAAAGAAGAATAGGAACTAAAATTAAACATTTTGCATATATTCTGGTTAAATTTTAACCACTTTTCTAAGTGCAATCTATTAACTGTGAGGATATACACAATACACAACCTCTTTACTAAAGACAACATTGGTACATAATAATTATTAGAAAGTTATATTTACATTAAACATTTTCAAAGACAAAGGGACAACATTGTATAGTAGTTCCTAGGTGAATTTTGATTTTATATATATATATAAAAGAAAATTAAAACCAAAC